>JALKBU010000057.1:0-105389 GCA_023091735.1 Trichomonas tenax
TAGATATATAGACTGTGCCACTTATACCACTGGATAGACAACTATCAATATGTACATGAAAGTACTTTCAAATCGAAAAAAATATTGATCAGATAAAAAGTTATGAAGGTCGCGGGACTACACCGTAAAAGGAAATTTTTTCCCTTATTTCTGCCCCATTTTTGACAAGAAGCTTTACATGTTCGAGATTTCCTTGACTTGCAGCGAATGTAAGGGGACGTATGGTGGAAGAAAGTCATCAACTCCAATTAAAAATGAAGAATAATATATATTAGTGAATGTTATTTGTAAAAAATAATCAAAATATATTGGTAGATCATTAAAAAAACGATAACAATCAAATGATCATGAACAATTTGATAATATTTTGCAGAATCATTTCATAGTTAACATTTGCACCATGTTCAATGAGAGACTTAGCAATCTCTATAAGATTCCCCTAAGTGTAAAAGTAAGAGGGGTCATATAACAATATAATGACTATCTTCGTAATATATTGAATATCAACCACATTTACACCTGCACCATTCTCAACAAGCAGTTTGACAATATCAAATGATTTATATTTGAAGGCTTCAATTAATGGAATATTCTGTCCACTAAATAAAATTAATAAATGCTATCATATAATAATGATTTTCAACAGAACATGAAAAACATTACATATGGAAGAACATCATTAATTGTCCGAGCGCAAAATAATTTGATTTGATTGTAAAAAAGCATTTAAGATGAGTTATAACTATGTAAGTTTAGCATTATACTAATAAAGATCAATTGATATCTGTATTTAAAGTTTGAATGCAAATATCTCCATAATGAAAATTTGATATTAAAATTTTCTTGAAAATGAAGCTATTTTTGTATTTAGGGGATCATTTCTGTTCACTACAGCATAAAATATTTTAATTTTGATATCTGGTAAAAATTGAAACCTCGCCCCTGTTTTTTTGCTATATAATTTACATGTCAATAATGGTAAATCTGCCATGTAAACACGTCACTTTTTGAGTTAACATTTCCCTTCACTACAATATCAAGCAATATTCGAACCGATAATATTCTTGTATGAATGTTTGCAACATTTTTTTTTGATCGAGATATAATGTCAAAAATTGTAGCTCTGAATCTAAAACACGTACATTGCCTATATACACCGGTTTTGCATGTATATGTTGCTTTGTTTCATCTATAATAGATGCTTCATTCACTCAAAAATAAAAATATCAAAATTGATTTTATGGGCAAATATGTTTTTATCGAATATATAGATCATAAACATTCCCAGCAAGCAATATACGCTCAAAATGGACCACAAGACCCATTATTTGATGAAAAAATGAGGTAGTCACAAGAACGGTTTTTTATATTGACCAAATGGGAAAGAGGAAGAAAAGCACTCCAAAGGTTCAAAAGAGGTTTTACCGTCTCCCGAAGACCTTCCAGTGCCCGTTTTGCAACTGCCCAGATAGTGTCCACGTGAAGTTCAACAAGAAAGATATGTTAGCGAAAGTAAAGTGTGTTAAGTGCAAAGAGTCCGTTAAAAACATCAAAATATATCCTGTCACGGAACCAATAGACGTCTACGATGATTGGGTTGACCAAGTACGCGAAGCCAACAAGAGCTACAACCCTGCCATCGAAGAACAGAGAGCTGATGTATACGAAGATGAGGAAACAGTATATGAGGAAAGCAGGCTTCAGTCTAACGCTAAATCTGCTGCTTCAAATCGAGAGGAAGAACAAGAAAAGATCAGCGATGCTAGCGATTCAGGTAGTGATCTAGAAATATCAGAGGGTGGTGATTCATCAATAGAAGATTCGGAAGGCTCAGTGTAAAACTTTTTTTGAAATTCATATAATACACAAATGATTTATAGTTTTTATACTCAAATTACTTCAAAACTATAAGATTTATATATTTATTCTTTCGGATATCGAATTTTGAATATTATTCATTTTGCCAAAATGCACTTTCCTAGATATGAAACATCACCCTTCTCAGTGATATGATTAATATTAAAGCATATTTTGTGAATAATATCCTATTGATTCATTAATCTAATCGACAATACATAGTTTTTAATTTATGAAATGTCATAATATGATGTATACTTTTTATTTCTGCGAAAGAAAATGGACAAAAACAACAACAAATATTTTTGACACAAGCCATTTTACATGTCAAAATAAATCAGTTGAGCAAATTTTAATGTTCTAAAAGAAGAAGCACAAAATATATATTATGCATTGTTCAAAAAATGAGTATAAGAAACATATTTATTAATGTCTTCATGAAAATCAAACAATTTCATTAGATATTAATTCAATATTCTTTTGATTATAAACGCAATTTACAAATAGTCGGTGTATACTATTTTCTTTCATGCTTTGGTTAATACTGCTAAAGTCTGACCTAATACAACTTTGATTTTAAAATTTGAAAAAAAAAATAAAAAATAACCTTATTTAAATTTGTCAAAACCGCAATTTTAATTGACCAATTTTACAAAATGGAGAAAGTTAGGAATATCATTCAAGAAAATCCAACTTTACTCGAACCGATTTTCACGGAAGCCGACAACTTCTTCAACGCTAAGAAATGGTACGAGCTCGGTCAGAAGGTTCTCGATATTCTTTCTATTCCAGAATTGAGAGGCAAATGCTTCTTCATTTACAATAATTTCATTGTCGCATTCTTTGACGCATTGGATCCATTCCAGCGCGCGAAAATTATCCTCAAAGTATCAGAGGAATTGGATATACAGCAAAGCCTTCAGTTTTTGGGTCAATCTCTCGAAAAACTCGAAAAATACCCAGAACCAGCAACACTTATCAAA
Source organism: Trichomonas tenax (assembly GCA_023091735.1). Lineage (NCBI taxonomy): Eukaryota > Parabasalia > Trichomonadida > Trichomonadidae > Trichomonas > Trichomonas tenax. Next base: position 2,841 of record JALKBU010000057.1, read on the forward strand.
TTGCGTATTGTTTTCTGCCACACACAACTCGGAGAATTCGAAATAGCGCTTAATCAGCTTATCGCCATCGAAGATACAATCACAGAAAAGACAGATTTGTATGTGAGATCACAATTCCACCGCACACAGGCTGATCTCGACAAGGCACGTGGAGATTTTGATTCTTACTACACACACGCCCTTTACTACCTCTCCACATCCAAGGATACGACAAACCAGGTCATTGCTTATGACCTTTGCATGGCAGCACTTTTCTCTGTCAGTGTTTGCTCATTTGGTGAATTAGCTTCACACAAGATTCTTGATTCTCTTGTTGGCACACCAAACGAGTGGCTCCGCAATTTGATTCTTTTGCTCAACAAGGGCGCTCCATCTTCAATTCCAGAGTTTAATGAGAAGTTTATGCCAATTATCGTTGCTAATGAAACATTCAACCAGTTCAAGGTTCCAATCCAACAGAAAATCGCTCTTTCAGTCTTCTTACAACTTATTTTCGCTCGTCCATTCGAATCTCGTATTTTCAGCTTCGAAGAGATCGCCAGAGAGTGCCACGTTCCTATCGATCGCGTCGAGATCCTTGTTATGAAGGCTCTTTCAACAGAACTTATCCGCGGAGAAATAGACGAAGTTGCACAGCAGCTTACAGTTACATGGTGCAAGCCAAAGGCACTCGATCTCGAGCGCCTTAAGCACCTTAAAGTCGAAATTGATAGGTGGTGTGATAAGGTCCACCAACAGATGTTTACATTGTCTCAGAGAGCTCAACCTGTCGTAGGTTAAACTATTAGATTTTATATTTATTGCAAATCATCAGAATTTTGCATTGTTAAATCAGGCAATAATAAAACTATAAAAAGAAAATTCTTTAATTTTTTTTTCAGCAACTTTTCAAATCTAAACCAAAACCACAGTACACCATATTCTTTAACCTATTATAATAAAGCTATATGAAATTATATTAAATCATTACTTTTTGAGAAAAAAACAAAAATGTATAGAAATTTGGTTTAGAAACATCATGCGAGCACAGCTTAATTTAATATTAAAACCTATGTATATTGTTTCGATATTGAATAAAATGCCTAAAATCGATTTTTCATTGGTAAATATTTGAATAAAATGGTTATCATAATAATTGACTTGTTTCTTAAAAAATATATAGAATTAATAAAAATTAGTGATATTCTATAGCTTATGGTCTTCAAAAATGGTTTTATATTGAGATTTTTTTGTATCATCCAATATTTTACATGACATAATATTTTTACATGTCAAAATTATAATGTTTCAATAATTTATTTAACAAAATAGTGATTTACATGTCAAATGCATAAAAAATTTATAACGGATGAGTGAAGGAGCTCGAATTCTCCGACCAGGAGCAACGACTTCCTTTGCTCCGAGGCCGTCAAACAAGACAACATACGTTGTTCCTACCTCCCATACATCTTTGGGGAACAATATCCGCCAAATTTTCCCATCTCCGCGCGAAACAAATGTTTTAGCTGACTTTAATGCAAATTACAAACTAATGATGAACTGTGTGGCATCTTTTCTGTCACATAACAATACAACAAACGAATTTCGGTCACAATTTAATATTGTAATAAATGGAATGGACTCATCTTACAATAATTTCCATGTAGACTTACCAAGAGCGAGCCAATCAGCACTAAAATCCGCTCGAAACACAAAAAGCCAAAACGGCGACAAATTTTTGCAAGCAATCTTTCCATTTCTCAAGCAATTCGGTACATTTTCAAAATTTATGCGAAAAATCAGGCAGAGCGGCAGCCAGCCTATACATGAAGCGATAGATATGCATTTTACAGTGATTAACGATTGTTTAGAGAAAGTTAAACAAAGTTCGACGTCCATTACTGGTGTCCACGACTCCATTATCAGGAGATCAAAGACTTTATCCAGTCAACTAATGAATTTAAAGAGGACTGCATTGAACGTGATTCAAGAAGGAAAAGATACAACGAAGATCACAACGGAAATTAGGAACTTTTCGCGTGTATTGAACAATTCTTTCACAAACGAGTTTGCTGATTCACCTTTAGGACCAACACCATTAGAAAAGTTACGAAGCGACTCTTACACGTCCTGCTGTGCAATAATACACTCTATAAGGGAAGCAGGAATGTTCGATAATCACAGTAATCAAATGTTCGAAGCTTATGATAATTTTAGATATTCAATTCAAGGATTGTTGGATAGAAATGGAATCAAAAAGAATCTCTCGGAACTCGTTGACTGCGATGAGGAGGACATAGAGCAGATAACAATCAGGTTTAATCGCGATCAGACGTTGTTGGAAGTATTGCAACACGGCGCTGAAGTCTTCGACGACAAAAAAGTTTTGGAGTTCATTGAAATCATCACAGAAAAGGCAAAAGTCATTATAGACGAAAACGAAGCACTCAAAATAAAGATTTCTATATTCGAGAATGTGCAGAAGGAAATTAAACAAGCGAAAATCGAAAGAGATGCTGCAAGAAAGATCACTGAAGACACTAGAAAAGAAAACGAAGAAATGAGACAACTTCTCAACGAAAATATGAAGAAAATGGAGGAATATGATAAGAATGCTGGCGTTGACACTCAATTTAAGCGTGCTATCACTGAATCTATTCCTCACATCGCTTCATATCTCAATGAAGAAGTCCCAGAACTTGATTCTGACAGAACAACTTTGATCACATTCAAGAACTTGCTTAAAGGCGTTTTCGGCCAGAAATGCCAGAGATGCGTTCAGTTCCTTGAGAGAGAAAGAAGACTCGTTGAGCAGATGTCTGCTTTCGTTGAACCAGACGAAGATATCGAGAAAACGATGTCGATGTTAGCGAAAGTCTTCAGAGAGAACCAAATGAATCTCAAATCGAGATCCATGGAGTGCTCACAGGCGAGCATCCAATTGGGATCTCAGAGAGAGGCGTTCTTCAAGATCTTGGCATTGTTTAATGTCACTCATTCGAAAGCTGTCGATATTGGCGAATACACTTATAATACAGTCAAAGAGAATCTTGTCGAAATCAAACGCAGCGTTGATGGAATCGTTGAAGGAAAGAGCACCGCTCAACAGCAGTTTGTTGCTGACCTCATTAAGAGATTGAAAGTTATTCTCGAGACAGAGCAAACGGAATCGATCGAAAGCTATTTGTTCCAGATAGAAACTAAACTGAGACAAGCAGAACAAGAGCACATGAACTATAATATATTCCTGAATAATACATCGCTCAAGTTATATACAATCCTCAAGAAAGAGAAGAAGACGAATGCTTCTATCGAAGATGAAGTTAACAATGCAATTGTGGAAGTTCAAAATTATGTAAATGATCTCGAAAATCAACCTAAAGAGAAGGAAACTGTTAATGCGACTGATTACACATTAGTTGCTGATAAATTGTCAAAAATACTCGAAAGGAGTATTGACAAAGAATCAGAAGAAGCAGTTCTTTCAGCAATCGATGATATGAATGATTATTTGAACAACATGAAGAAGAAATTCAAGACAGCGTCAGGAGAAGCAACAAGAAGCAGAGGTGAAATCATAGACATTGTTGACAAGCTCCAGAACTTCTTGAATCAACCAGCAGTCATTCCTAAGGATATCGAGAAAGTTGTTCAACTCGCTGACTACTTAATCAAGAAATTACTCGCGCAGAGGAACGACATGAAGCTCTCAGATATCACGAAATTATTCGAACCAATCTTCCAATACATGCAAAACTCTAATCAAACTGATCCATTCACTTTCATACCTGATTTCGTTTCAGAATTCGAGATTGTTGAAAGCTCTGTTCAGGCTTTGAAACCATTTGCTTTGATATTGAACAATATCTTCACTAACTTCGATTGCCAATATTCGAGCTTCGATCCAAAGTCACAAGCTTATAACTATCTCAAAGGCCAAGTTGCACAGCTCCATCAGACACTCAACTCGATGTCTGCTGCGAAAACACATAACTTGATATTCCTCGTTTTGTCAAGATTCGTCACTTTTGTTTCTTCAATTTCGTCCGCAATCGCGATGGCATATGAAGCAAAGAAGGCGTAATTTCCATATATTGTTTGTAAATTTTATTGTGTTTATGTTATGTTATCATTATTTTCATTATAACTCATCAAAAAATATCTTTAATTTCACAAAATAATAAAAAATTACATATCAGCGATGTTGATGTGGCTGAAGTCTTCTCCTTGCCTGACCTTGTCTCTGAGGTTCTGCGGGATGTCTCTATCGAGCTTGGAGCACAATAACTCATCATCCTGGGAAATATCGAGCGCTCTGAGAACAGTTGTTAATTCAGGAGAGAAAACGTTGAAGTTGGCCTTGTTGAGGGATGGAATACCAATTAAAATGGACTTAGAGAATGTTACAGCAGCAGAGATCTTAACGTTGACTTTCTCGCACTCAGCTCTGATGTTCTTGAGAACTTCGAATGCTTGTGCGAGTGGCTGCTGAATTGTTCTCTTCTGTGTCTTCAAGTTGAAGCAGAGTATGACTGCCATGTTGTGCTTCTTGACAACTGCGCAGTCTTCAGCTAACTTGGAAGCGTTGACGACAGCCATGTGATAGGCCTTCATCTGTGCTAAGACTGCTTGGAGCTTCTCGTCGTCATCATCTGGACCGAATGTGATGTTCCTTGCGCGAACAGCAAACATTATTGTGTTCTCGAACAAAACAGTCTTGAATGGGGAATCTCCGAATCCCTCTCTGAAGTCGTGAGGAATGATTCTGAAGATGATGTTCTTGAGCTTCTGTTCTGTCTTTGAGCGTTCATCAGCGAGTTGTTCACCGATTGTGTCTCTGTGCATGATAATGATGATATCTCCATCATTGCTCTGTGTGACATTGACATCCATTTCATAAGTCTTTCCTTGCTCTGTCTTGAATGTCTGCTTGAACGATTTGGTGCATGGAGATGATGAATCAGCGACATCTCTGAGTTCCTGAGGAAGTCCCATGATATCTTCGATGTTCTTGGCGTTGTTGCCGAATGTTGAAAGAGATTTAGCTGTGCTATTGGCTTCAAGGATATCGAAGTTCTTGTTTGTGACAATAACAGCATCTGATGAAGATGCCTTCAAGCAATCAATATAATGAGATGGAATAGAGTCACTCTGGCCATCACTTGTGAAGTTACCAGCAGCAATATCGAGAAGACGCTCGTTTGCTTGGATGTACTTCTGATCGAGCATGGAAAGAGACATGATTGTGAACCTGAAAGTAGACAGAACTCTCTGCTGGAAGTAAATGAAAATGGCCAAGAAAAGAGCGAGAACAATGAAGCCAACGACCGGTGTCAAGATCGCCAATCTCTGCTGACTGTCGATAACTGTGTTCATATCGACGAATGTGTTGGAAACGAGGTTATCTAAGACACCTGTTGAAAGATGAGCATCGTTGTAATGGATCATTGTGAGAAGTCTTGCATTGTCTTTGTTGAATGTATCCGCATCATTGAGGAAATCCGTGAAGTAGCGCAACTCAGACATATCGACTTCCAATGAGAAAACATATCCGAACTTGAGGAAGAAGTCGTGATATGATGTTCCTGTTGTACCACCGCTGTTGAAGAAGAGCTGCCTGGAGTCTGAAGAAACAAGCATATAGCCGAAGCTGATGTTGTCCTTGATGCCGAACAAAGCTTCATCGACACTATCCTCGATCTTTTCTGTTGTACCAGGATAGACATTCTTCGCGAGAAAAGATCCATCAGCGTTGAGTGGATTGTTTGCGTTGACGGCCCAAATACGCTTGATTGTCGCCATCTGGTCGTAGATGTAGTTTGCTAAGAGAGCACCGTTCTTCATCTGATAAGGAAGAACTCTGAACGAGTCTGTTGAGCGTGTCAACATGTAATAGTTGATGAATGATATGGCAATGAAAACGCAGATGCAAATTGTGACTAAGATGGAAACGAAACATGTTGGAATGCCGTGGGAATCCTGGATCTGGAGGGCGTTTTCTGCACTATCATTCTTATCAGCATCGCTGCTGATTGAAAGCTCAGAGATGTGCTGAATGATGACGATTGTTGGAATCTTGTGCATCGAATCAATGATATGTCCATACTGAACTGCTTGAACCTTGAGAAGTATAATTGCAATCGGTAGAATGATAACAGACAAAGCAGCAAAAACAATTGTCATCGTCAGCGCGAGCTTCGAGATATCATTCGTGTATGTCATCATTGATCCAGAGATGTAGTTAGTGATTTCTGTGAGAACATCGTTAACTCTGTAGTTGTTTTCTACCATCATCATGAAGTCTTTGTTATACTTTGTGACCGTTGGGTTGAGCGTCATGTTGTCGTAATAACCGGCAATAACAGCGGTTTGATGGTTGATGCCAGAAATGAGAGGAATGTATTGTTTGTTATTAATAACATTTCCACTGTTATTCCTGAACAAGAAGTTCATCTTAACTTTGAGAGTTGTCAAAAGAAAAGAAATATTTCCTGTGTATTGATTAGTTCCTGATCTGAGGCCTTCTAATTTATCAATATTGCTCACAAGGTTGGAAATATCATTGAGAATTTGTGATCTGACAGAGATGAGTTTCGATGGATCTTCGGAGTTGATGATGTCTTGGACTTGAGATATGTTATAGGAAATGTTGAGCGCATCAAGGACTAAGGATTCCTGTCCGTAAACAACGCGTGATGAATAGAAGAGGATTGATGTGAAGCATGACAAGAATTCGAGCAATGTGTTGAAGATTCCGTATTTGTTCAAGATGAGAACATCAGTCAAAACAACACCGAGACCGAAGACAACAATGAACGCTAAGATGGTGAACAATGTTACACTCATATTGATAGGAACCGAAGCGCTTTTACCCATTTCATATAATGTGTTTTGTGCGGAGATTTCAGCATCAAGTTCTTCATTTCTATCAAGTTCTGATGAAGCACCAATAGATCCACTCGAGAGCATCGATCCCTGGTCATTCTGTGGCTGTTGCCTTGCAGCTCCACGATCTGCTTCGGGCAAAACCATTGGAATTAATGGGAATGTTCTCTTCGCTCTGATTTCGAGCATATCGATGTTTCTCTGTATTGCAGCAAGCGCTGTGTACTGTTCTCCTTTGAGCCTATTGAAGCAGATCTTGTTTAAGAACCTCGCATAGTGTTTGTAGATGTTTTGAACATTGGGCCATTTCGTTAATGTTGAAACATAAATTCTATCGATTTCGTCCATTTGCTTTTGTGCAGATGAACCATATGCATAAGCACCGCCCGGTTCGCCGTTTTGGATAGCCTGCCAGTACTTAACAAGTGTAGATCTCAATGATCTCGTTTGTCCTTGAATATTTTTGAGAATCATTGAGCACTGCTTGGAAACCTTCTTAGACCTGATATCGATGATATGGTCAATGCCGCGAATGAAAAGGTGCGTTTGGAGATCATTAAATTCTAATCTCTTTATTTCTTGTGAAGCATTCATGAGGTCATAGATTCTGCTGTTGTAGATAGCGAGTGTACGAAGGTAGAAACGCCAAACTTTCGCTGATGTATTTTCGTTATGAGCTCCATAAACGATTGGCTTGAATGTCATATAGTAAGGATGTCCTATCTTGAAGGCCTCGTAGCAATGGCGTAAGTATTGGTTGTTTATCTTCGGATACATTTCTTCGAGTGTTATTTCTTCGCTTTCCAAGGCTGTGAATATCTCCCTCACCTTCTTTATTTGGGCTCTGACTATTGCAGCAATGATAACATAACCAACAACAATAACAATGAAGAAAATCAATAATCTGATAACCCAGTCGAGTTTGAGGAAAATACCAAGAACATCCAATATGAAGCCAGCGCAGAAAACCGCAGAAATGAAAGAAGTGTATGATTTGTCATGATAAACTTTCCAGAAGATAATCATAAAGATGCCGTAAGCCAAAATCAGTGCAATCGCGACTCTGCACGCGATGGCAATGTTCGTTCCTGCTGTAGCATTGGCACTTCTCGCGAGAACTCTAATGGCAGTAATAATGTTCGTTTCGAAACCCTGGAGCTCAGCAGACAGAGCAACTGATCTACCGGGAACGAAGGGAATATATGAATACAGGAAAGCGTTCATAAACAGCAATGTCAATAATAACCAAAAACACAAAATAATCGTGTAAACCCAAACAGTATAGTTGCGTATGTTTTTGTACAAAAGACCAACATTGTTGCCTATTTGGGATCCTGTTGTCAAAAGAAGTATAGGGCAGACAACTTCTATTAAAACAACGTTAATATAGGTCGAAAGTTTGCTTAAGTTTGATTTCTTTGTGAAAATGATCGAAAAGTAGAATATGCTGGAGTAGATGCCTACGTACAAAATCATATCCACAGCAAAATTGATTGTTGACCATGTTTCATTCAGTTCTGTTGCATATAAGTTAAGAAATGGTTCAAGAGGTTTGATACCTGTGCCTGCCTGGTGGAAGTTAGTGAACAATAAACACGTAGCCATGCTAATGTAAACCCTTATGAATGTATATATCCACGAAGGGAGCACAAAATTGTCAAGTATGTAAGTGTAGTAGTCATATATTGTCTCGCTAATCAGCCCAACCAGTGTCTTTGGTAAAAGCTGCTTCGCTTTGGGCATTTTGTAATTAAAAATAAAAAAGCGAGAACGTTTTTTTTTCTAAAAATATAAATTGATATTTACTAGATACTGAGCATATTTTATTACAAATTTTGTTCATTTTTTATTCATGATAATACTTCCATGACAACACATATAGTTCTCAAAATAATAGGATCGCAAAATTGAAAGGAATTGAAAAGTGTGTTCAATTTTATTTTATTTTATTTTTAACAGAATCTTTCTATAGCTATCGTTTTTGTAAAGTTGATTTTGATTAAAAATACTACAATAAGCATATATTTACTAAATAACAAAGAAAAAGAAAAGATTAAAAGAATAAATATGCAATGTGCATTGAAAGATAGGAAAATTCTTGAGTATTTCGACTTTTGTGGTGTGCCTGGGTAAGTTGAGAAATAATCTAAGCATGAATGTTAAACAATAATTATTGAAGCCGAGATTATAGGGCTTTAAGGATCAAGAGATGTTATTTGAGAGAATGAAACTAAATGTATGACATGCCAAGCTAGTTTATAATGCTGAATATTGATTTGGGGTATAAAATCCAATAATTTTGGGTGCTTTCTCGAGAAAAACTAAGCATATTCGCTGCAGCTGAGTTTTTATTTATGTTTGAACTGTTGTAAGCAGCTTTTACTTCATGATATTCACCTCAAATCAGCACATGAGTGAAGCCATCATTAAATAGTAAACGGTCTCGTTTGTCAAGTAAAATGGATATTTGGCACGTAAATTTTGCAATATATTTTATTTGTCAAAAATCTTCAGAAAATAATCGTACAAATCGAATTAATGATGTAGAGATGTATTTAATTTAAAATAAGGTGCATCCCATTATTTATTTTCGTTAAATTACACAACAAAATTCATTGAAAAATCTAATTCTCAAAATTTTAAACAAAACGTAGAGATTTTAAGGGTGAATACCAGACGATAAGAGGTCCTCTCAATTTTATTAACCTTATCATAAAAAGCTATCATTTGAAGGTTTTGTTCAAGAAAATGATGAAAATTTTGCACAAAATCGATATGGTGCCATTCTTTTCTTGATGAGCACCTGATTTACCAAGTTCGAAGTTGAAAATATCCGATTCTCAACGTTATTTATTAAATCTCCGTGCAAAATGATGATTTTGAAACTAAATTTTATATCATTACTAACCACATCTCTATTTACAGCTTTCTCCTCACGTTTTGTGAGTATTTGTCGTTCTTACTGACAATATATTTTCAGCATGTTTTGACCAATGCAAGATTATATAATTGCTCCATTGCTAGATCATTTTTGATACCAATCCAATAAGTAATTACCGTTCTCTACAACAAAAATTAACTTTTTAACATCATCAAAAATATTTTTATATTTTCTTATCAAATGTGCTGTCTTAATATGCTAAGGCTTACCTATGTGTAATTTGAATAGTAATACGTGGAATGCAAAAGAAATTAATTTTGAGCAAAAAATAAAACAATTATTTTTACCAAAATGCGCACTGCATGTATTGTATGGCTTGCGGTAATTGTATACCTATCTATATTTTTCATCATGGATCAGTATTTGTATGTTTCGAAAAAGAAAATAGTTAATTATTTAATAAAGTTATATGTTTGCAATGTTTCCATGAATTTTTTATGATATATATTTATCTCGCAAAGCCTAAATTAATCAGAATTCAATAATAAAATTCGATTTTATTCAAAGTGCATAAATTGTCTTCATTAGTATTTTTGACATTGCCACACATGTTTGATTAATATTATTTTGTTTTTTGTTAATATTATGTTTAACGGAAAATCAAAAAATTTTCAACTTTTTTGTGAAAAAGGAAAATCGCCCAATGTGAAAGCTTTTTCAAAGAAAAGAAAACAGGTATAATGCTCATAACCATTTATAATCATCACCTGAAAAGATAAAAACGTCAATAATCAGGCTAAAAAACGCAAAAACGGATAATAACCTTAAGCTGAATTGAGAGGACCTCTTATCGTCTGGTTTGAACCCTTAAATAAAAGTCTTGGTTATGGAAAGGTGTTCCACAAACTGAATGCAACCATAAAAAATATTACCTATATATTTCAATATGTATGCAAAATAATATGACAAAGAATGAAGGAGATATATCGATATTTTATGAAAAACTATGAATTGATGGCAAAAATAAAAATTATCGGATTTATGATATAACTAATCTGCTATAATTTGTATTGGCAATAATAAAAGACAAAAATAAGGCAATATATTTTTTTGAAAATGAATTTGTTTGGAAAAATCCATTTTTAATCATATACTTCAATAAGATTACATATGCAATTCCGATTTATGATGTTAAAAAGCTCCAAAGCGATACTTTTTGTTCAAAAATTTTCTAAAATAGCTGGAAATAATTTATAGAATATAATGAACTAATAATATTTTTCACCACTTATTCAAAAACATTATACTCATCAACATGTTTTGTGCATTATTTTGGAAAATACGTTTTCAAGTTTCTAAAAATATTTTGTAAAGTTCACGTTCTTATTTTTGTGATCACTATAGTCATATTTTGACGATAAAATAGATTTTTTGTTTATAAGGAAAAATACAGACTTTTATTTTTTGATAAAAAATATGAGAGTGATTGTCTTTTTGGGTCCGGACCGGGATTTATTGTTGACAAGGTTAATTTCAGTACACCAATGTTACTGTGTTTCAAAGTTTAAATAATATATTTTTGCTGTTTCTTCGGTCATTGCTTCAATTTTTTTTAATTATTCAAGCTCTCTCACATATGACAATGCTATATACATCATAGCTCAGTGTGTTATTGTGTTAATTAGTGTTCAATCGTTAGATAATCGGATCTCATAATCGAAGATGCGAAAATCCTTTTTTGCTCATTAAATTTAATCTAATTTATCATTGTATTTCATAATACAATAGGTCATTCCTTTAAACAGTTTATATTATTTCTATCCTATTTTTTGGCCTTTGAATGATCTGATGGATACTATATAAACATTAAAAACATATATAAACCTGTCTGATAACCTACTCATATTGGATAATTTGAATATATTTTTTATTTTCAAAAAATATTTTCAATTTCATGATTATGCCTATTAGGAATAGCTAATGCTATGTATTTATATTTGATATGTGATAAACAGGATAGAATATATTTATCTAGAAACATGATTAAAAATAATATTATAGTGCTCTCTATGTATAATATACATTTCGTTTTTTTCTCTGAATGAGAATTCGTTTTCTGGGAAATCACGAGTGACTTCTTCATGTGTGAATACAGGAATCAATTCATAAGGATCAATACTCTTCCAGTGGCCTTCTCTTACTGCATCCACGACTATCTGTGCATATTCTGCGATCCTGGAACTATCAGCATGCTCTTCAGCAGTGTTAGCTTTGTCCATGTATGGATGAATAACTCCAATCATGAACTGATTACTTAAAATTGCGAGTTGACTGTTTGCTTCATCAAGCATTGTTGTAAACATCAGACACATTCCCGTGCCTTCAGCCATAAATATATTGTTATTAATCATTGATCCTTGTGGTGCAACAAGAACTTTAAATGTCATCCATAGCTTCATTGTATAAGTCAAGTTCTTAATATCATCTTGTTCTAACTCCCATTTCTTTCCTTCATCGATTCGTGTTATCATATTTAGTGTGTGAAGAATATCTATTTCATTAATAAATCTTCTCTTCTCTCCTTTAGGTCTGTTGAGGACAACGAATCTCGTTGCTTTATCAAATGTGTTATTTAGTTTGTTGTGAACGAGTTTTCTTATTCTTGTCATTCCGCTGATTGTCGTTCCATGAACGTAAACAAGTGCATTCGTCACATACAAATCGTGAACGAAATACTGCTCATCTTTCTTCATAGGAATCATCTTGATGTTCAGTTCAAGGTAATCGAATATCTCCTGCATCTTCTCTTTGTATTTAGGAGGCGGAACAACATAAAAACCTTTCTTCATCACATCTTCGGGAACGTGAACTATTGCACCGAAAAAGTCATGCACGGTGTGCCCGTACTGCCAAAAGTGCTGGTAGTAGCAGACGGCGGTTTCGAGGTAGCCTATAGTTTTGATGTGAGGGATGCCGTATATATCTTTATTCGTGAGTCTCAGTGCTCCCATAGTTGTCGAACAGTTGTATGAGAAATAAGCGTATCTGAAGTGCGTTATATAAACGCTGGACCGTATTTTGATATCTGCTTCCATTCCATGGTTAATTGTCCATTTATCTGTTGTAATTAGTGCGCGATTGTGATATTGAGGATCGATGATAGTGATAATTTGGGCCATTGATTCGTACATATGCTTGTAGAACCATATTTTCTTTGATGAATTTAATGAATTTAATGGAAAAATGAGTCTATCGGAGAAGACTATGGATGGATATACCCACATTACGTGTATCATCATCGTTTGAATGATTGTGAAAGTGAGAATCCAAACAGATGGCCAAAAAGGACGAAGATGATAAACTGGGATTTTTGTTTGTTCACTTTTTTATTTTATTTTGCAAGTTTCATTATAATATGGAAGAATTTCGATACAGAAAAGTTTTCACCGTCACTTTTCAAAAACTTAAAATCATCAACCTTTATGAATTTAAAGTCCACTGACACTTGCTTTGCCGAAAAACTTGATAAAATCGATTAATCCCATATTTTATTTTTTGACTTCTTGACAAAATGACAAGTAAATTAAATTTTACACGACAAATGTCGAAAATTCGACAAATAAATTAATTTTATATGTCAAATTGTATTGATAAAATGGCAAATTTATCGTTAATTTACACGCCAAATTTTTATAATCATCTGACTAATAAATTGATATTACATGTCAATTTTTTTTAAAAAAAGATGCCAATCTGACAATGTAAAAAGATGACATTTCGAAATGAAATGATTTTGTTTAAAGCGGTGCTGTTAGTATAGGTATACACAATGCAGAAAAAGATGTTGAATACGCTGAATTCAGTGATTACATACAGATTGGAAATGGCGTTTCCCCATGTGTTGATTCTGTTTCTGCATAAATTCTCACAATACCTCCAAAAATTAACGAAAAGAGTATAACTATTATAGGATCCTATGCATTCCATAAATGTCATATCAATGAGATCATTTTACCAGAAACTATTCAAAGGATTGATAAAAGAGGATTTGAAAAGTCGACAGTTCAGAATATTGCGTTTCCATCTTCACTTCTTTCGATAGGGCCATATGCATCTAACTCAACAGTTGCTTGTATACTACATTTTTCATTAGCTACATCATTAGATTTACAAGAAACTTTTCTTTTTGGCAATTCTCGAATCACGGGTGATCTTATTCTTCCTTCTACAGTGACATTAATACCAGAGTCCTTTTTGTGGTCCTCTGCAATTAGAAGGTTCAATATTCCAAGATCAGTGAAAGAATTTCGAACAGGAGTTTTCATCGCATGTTATAACATGTTATAACTTAGAAACTCTCACTTCTGATAGTCCAAATTTTGTTGTTCACAACGGAATCCTCTACAGCTTTGATTTTAAGACCTTAATTAGATATCCAGTTGGTGCTACAATAGATATATTACCCACTGTTAGAAGCTTTCACCATGGCGCAATGTCATCAACTTCAATCCCGGATTTTGTTCTAAAAAGTAATGTTGCTGAATTTGGAAGAGATTGTTTTCGTGCAACTTCTCGATTGATAACATGTGACTTGAGTTGCTCTAAAGCTACATCTATGCCATTCGCAATGTTTTCTGGATGTTCTAGGCTCACAAGAGTAATCCTTCCCACCAAAACATCCGTGCTCGATAATCACATGTTCAATGATTGCAATGTACTTTTAGAAATATATTTACCTGCTGCAATTACATCTATTGGGTATTATTTTATTAGTACTGAGTCAGTAAATATATATTACTGCGGTGTTAACAAAATAACATATAAACAAAATCTGCCCGCAAATTACCAAATTCATGTAATATCGACTTTTCCTTTTGATACACTTCTTAATCAAACAGTTGCTGACAAGAACTTCCAATGCTCTGCAAAAACAATGAACTGCAGCTACGAAAATCCAATCGCCGTCGTATTCACATATCATCAGATTTGTTACACAGTTCGATTTTCTATCACTTTCTTATTCCAATTCATATTCATGTAGAAATATTCTGTATTTAGAAATATATAATACTGTCTGATTGGCAAGTTTTTCGGCAGATTATATTGAATATGATTTTGTTATAGAGAATTCACTATTTCTATTATAATATTATAATACAACCATACCATGTGATTATTGCATTATGAAATCTGATCAATGTTATGATTTAATCTCCAAAAAACACTATATTTTTCAAATAAGGAAAAATGGATGATATATTTCCGCTAACGAACTTGGTACTTTATTTAAAATTCGTGATTTGAAGATTGATATCAGCATCATCGTGAGGCAAACTTCGATCTCTATAAGTATATATAATAGTAATCCCAAAATAAACACTTATGTGTTTTAATGAATTAGACAAAAAAATCTTTATGGACAATTTATTGGCTTTGGCGATGCACAAATGCTTTACTGTGATGACTATAACCAAAGGTTCTAATCTAAAGCATCTGTGAGAGGAGACAGCAAAAGAATTCGAAATCTGACTGAGAACATTGGAAATGATTGGCTAAAAAGGAGAAAAACTTTAACCGCGTTTATTTACAATGTAAATATAATAATTTTATTGAAGATTTAAAGAAATTAAAAAATAATTTTCTGTTGAAAGATGCCCTAAATCAAGACTTTTTTGTTGCCTTTATAACTTGGAATAACATTGACTCAAAAGTTTAAAACTTATATGGTACTATGCTACTATATGTATAGAATATGTGTCTAGAATAATGATTTGATAATAGTAATATCTGCCAAATTAAAATTTCGAACTTCGTCGCAACATGTAAAGTTATAAGTTTGAATACATAGCACTATTTTCCAAAATGTGTATCATTATTGTGCATGATTACAAAGGATAAAAACTAATATTCGAAGTTCTGATTGATTTTTAAATTTGAACGAACTTTTCAAATATTTGAAAGAAAAAATTCATAATCATATTGAATTTTAAAAATCAATCAGAGTCTCACACAGGCAAGATAAATCAGAATAACTTTAAAAGTATAACTTGCTCATTTTAGAGATTAGTGCTATGTATTGAGTTTTGAAAAAAGTCTAATATTTAAAGAAAATTAAATTTATTTTTTTCGAATATCAAAGATATTCGGTCAATATTAATTGAGCTTAAAATTTAAATCTATTAGATAATGTGTGTATCACCAAATCTTAATTTGGATGGTGCTATGAGGCAGTGGATTTTTTTTCAAAAATCGCTTATCGCTCAACCTCAATTGAACTCATTTTTTGAAAAAAATCAATAAATGATGAAATGTGAGTATACAATAGGGATGCAACTTTGGGAGATATTTTGGATTCTGAATGTAAATAAAAACTTTCTGGAAGATTTTCTGGAAATAATTTGATTTGAGAGTGCTTCCTGCTTCTTTCCATTTCCTGTCAGATGTAAAGCCCTAGTTGACAAAAACATGAATATGAGTGCATTAAAACCAGCTTCCATTAAGAAACTGAGTGGCTATAATAAAATTGAAAAATCCTCTTTTTTTGTGACAAATAATATGATGTTACAAACAAAATGTCAAAATTTTATTCGACCAATAAGTTTTAGAAAATGGAACCTGGATAAATCCAGGATTATTTACAAATTTGCATCCCTATATACAATGTATAGATATTCTATATTCAATCAAATGACATCGAAAAGATGTATTTTCAATATTTCGTAGAATCATTTTGCTATATTAGTACTTTCTAATAGCAAGGATAACAGTCCGTGTATTTTGCTGACGGTTCAATGGGTTTACTAGTGTAACTAAGATCGGATTTCCATGGTGAATTTGTTTATACAACAAATTTTGGCGAACAATGGTGGCATGAAGACTGTAATCGATAGGTGATTGTTTGTATATACTGTAATTAGCGCTTCCTTTGCAGAACAAGCTGATTTTGCGGGGATCAAAGAAATAATAAACATTCACATTGATAAACAGAGAAGCAATTTAATCCAACAAATAGGCATGCAATCGTGTGTAGCAATTGTTTATTCGAAAATTATCGCCAAAATTTGGTTCAGGACCATAATAATCACAAGGCTTTTGCAAAATAGCATTATATTCGCAAAATTATCATACAATTATATAATAAAACCGATATTATGCAATCTAAAGAGTAAAATGTGCTTTTTCCGCTCTAAATTAGGAAATTTTGTTATTTACGATAAATTTTGAGTTTCAAACAATAAATATATATATAAATATGTACCATTTGTTCGAGTTATATGAAAAAAAAAATAAAATGTCAAAACATAAGTCGCTCATCTGACATCCCCTCAATTTAGGGACTGGGACAAAATAGAACAACGTGCTTTTCTGACATGTAACTTATTTTTGGTATGTAAAGTCAGGATGTCAAAATAAAGGAAAGTGACGTGTTTGCGCGGGAAAAATGGAAAAGTGTCAATAGGTTGAAATGGATTGAACTCAATGTTGGAAGCCAAAGAAGACTTCATTATGAGTAGTTGTGACCTCATTGTGAAGGATGACCTGGTGATCTAGCAGAGATGCATCCAGATGCATATTCAACAGAAGCATGATTGGATGCATGGCGAGGTCGGCCTGAGACTTCTAAAGCCTTCGAGTGGCCAAACCAGGCCCTAACAAGAACCCACTTATTGATTCAATTTTTAATACACATTACATTTTCACTTTTGATATTAATATATTATTATTTTTTTTTCTATTTTTTATTTTTTCACAGATACCTTTTTCATTACAAGATTATTTTCATATTATTACTTATTCTCATAATTATTAATATATCATTAAATTCATAATTAATTGTTCTTGAATCATGAATTAGATAATGTTTTCATATTACGTTCATTTTATATACTGATTTATATTATTTAGATTCTCAATTTGATCCTTATATTCTTTGTAAAATTTGTTTTTTACTAAATTTTTATTTTTTTTTTCTTCAAATTATTTGTTTATAATTCATATTTACCATGCAAGAAGGGATAATTTCGACCGAGTTTCTTGGTTTGGAGTGCAACAAAAATTTGCAATGAACTACGTTTATGGTCTTCATACTCAGCGTGGAGTTTCAATCTATAAATGTTAGTATTGTTTAGACTACAAAGATATTTATAACACTTTTTATAAAAGTGACAATTTGCCCGCGCAAAAAGGTGACAGTTTATTCATGAAAAGTGACTTTAAAGTTCTATGTCACTTTTTGATGTTCACTTTTATCCTACACTCCCTCAATTTATAAAATGTTCATAAGTCGGTGAATAAGCAAAATTAAAGTCTCAAATTTTAAATATGATATATACTATATCTATGCAACATATTTTCATATAAATCTCGTATTACTAAATGGATGAAGTTCAGTATTTAAAAACCAAATTATCTGCATAAATACTCCTCCGCGATCATACAGCAAGACAACAGAGTCTCATTATTGCAGTGATATATGAAATAATGGAGTTTAATGGAATAAAAAATTTATTGGAATAAAGGTGACTTTATGCGAATAAAGTGAATTTGGAATCAAACCCTATTTTTGAATAACCGCCAATTTGGAATATTGACGGTTATTCCATATTCCAAAAATAGGTCGAAAAGTGACAATAATGGAATACCCGAATTATTTGGAATCAAAATGAATTCGGAATTGGAATCAAAAGTAGAATAATGGAATTAGGAATCGACCTCAAGGTCTCTGTTATATAGCAACTTATTAAGAAGTTGTTAGCTGACATCGAGCTTGTTTATATGTCAGTTATTCTTCCACTTTGATTCCACGTTTTTGTTGAATAGAGAATACATTGATGCGTGCCATGATATATGCAAGATGACAGCCAATGAATTCTTTCGATTGAAAATGTAGTTTTGCTTTAAAATGAAAAGATATAAAAATAAAATCACTTCTAACTTTTCGATTTTTAAATCACTGTTATTGCATATGCTCTATATTTGAAGTGCCCATCGATTTTGAAGATCCGGGAGATTCTAAATATTTAGCGTGCGATTAAATACCTGAAATAGATTGAGAAAAATTGCTTCGCCTCATAGCTCAATTGGCAAAACACTCCAAGCTTTAATGAATAGGTTTGCTGATTTGACTCGCGGTAGTCCTTCCTTTTTCCTCTTTACCACAAACTCTGGATAGTAATGCTATCTCAATTTGAATTGGAATTGAGGATAAAGTGATTATGTTTCCAACTAGTTGTCGGTTATTCCAAAGTATTTTTGATTCCATTATTATCCATTATTCCTAATTCCAATATCGAAGTTGATTCCAAATTTTGAGAGCATTATGCGCATATCCAAATATTCGGCGATTCCAAATAATTCGGGTATTCCATTATTGTCACTTTTCGACCTATTTTTGGAATATGGAATAACCGTCAATATTCCAAATTGGCGGTTATTCAAAAATAGGGTTTGATTCCAAATTCACTTTATTCGCATAAAGTCACCTTTATTCCAATAAAATTTTTATTCCATTAAACTCCATTATCAGAAATATGAAAAGACCTTGATTTTGTATAGAATTCTGTACGAAAATTTTTGAAAAATAAAGAAACTAAATATGTCAGAAAAATATGTTTAAATTAGTTTTTCAATGGTTAAAACAATGGTATTTTAGTATCGGCTAATCTTTGTCTCAATTTTAACATTAATATATATAAAATTAAAAATTCAATGCATAATAATCGTTTTAATCTCAAATGATGTTTTCACAAAAATTAAATTGAGAATAATCGTTATTCGCACAATCAGTGACCGAGACTCTTCACAAATATTGAGAATAATATTATCAAATATATTTAGCTGTAATTCCACTCTTTGTATTATAATATTTTAAAATAAATCAAGGAAAACATAAAATTTTATTAATTTTATTTTTATATTTCACATGGCACCTGATGCACAACAGTATTTAGTAGCACGAAGGATCGTCGCGGACATCATACAGGACCTGAAAAAGAAGAGATTTTACATTGATGGGCTCCAGAAGTTTAGTAATTACTTAAATTCGAATAAAGATGAACCAGAGGGATGGAAAGAGTTCCTCAAAGTTACATTTTCAGAACAAAACAATGTAAATATTGAATATAATACAGACAATTACTCATGGCTTCAAGACGGAGAGTTAGTTACGATCATGATTCCGAACGATGGCCGTTTTGGACCAGAAGACTTCTATATAACAGATGCCTTAATCGATTCTCCCATCGTTTCTGGAAAATGGTTCTCTCAAATCTCTGAATTATCGATTAGTGGAAACGATATCATTGAAATTTCGTTTGTTACTGATGTTTGTGCCCCTTTCATCTTCGAAGGAGGAAAGGTTGACTCACAGACAGCGTTTAACTTTGCTTTGATCTCACAAAAAGTAAATCAGCCACAATTTTATGAATTCTGGGCGATGAAAGCAGCCAACAGTGGATTCTCTGCTGCTTCGAAATCTCTTGGTGATTACTGCTATGAACAAGGAAGGGAAGAAGATGCTTTATTCTTTTATTCGAAATCAGCCGTCGACAGAAAGGACCAGGAATCCCTCGCGCGCGTCGCTCAGTACATGACAACGTGCAAGAACCAAGATTATGATCCTGATTTAGCGGAAGATATTTTGATTCATCTTGCAAAATCGGGATTTTCACACGCGTTCTATGGTCTTGGATGCATGCACGTTCTTCCCAGTGAGGGATTCGCGGCGGTTCCTTCACTCGGATTCAGATATCTCCAAGAGGCCGTTCGATTGACCGGAGACAAGGATGCAATGAAGCTCCTCTCGATGTTCTACATCAACGGAAATGGCACCGAAAAGAACATTCCAGAAGGAAGCAGAATTTTAAAGAAATTAGGATTGAATCCAAAGGAATTCGAGAGAGAACTCAGCAGAAAGAAGGCTGAGGAAGAAGCAAAGAGAAAGGCTGAGGAAGAAGCAAAGAGAAAGGCTGAAGAGGAAGCAAAGAGAAAGGCCGAAGAAGAAGCAAAGAGAAAGGCCGAAGAAGAAGCAAAGAGAAAGGCCGAAGAAGAAATACTTCGTGCTGAAGAGGAAGCAAAGAGAAAGGCCGAAGAAGAAGCAAAGAGAAAGGCCGAAGAGGAAGCAAAGAGAAAGGCTGAAGAGGAAGCAAAGAGAAAGGCTGAAGAAGAAATACTTCGTGCTGAAGAGGAAGCAAAGAGAAAGGCTGAAGAGGAAGCAAAGAGAAAGGCTGAAGAAGAGATACTTCGTGCTGAAGAGGAAGCAAAGAGAAAGGCTGAGGAAGAAGCAAAGAGAAAGGCTGAGGAAGAAATACTTCGTGCTGAAGAGGAAGCAAAGAGAAAGGCTGAAGAGGAAGCAAAGAGAAAGGCCGAAGAAGAAATACTTCGTGCTGAAGAGGAAGCAAAGAGAAAGGCTGAAGAGGAAGCAAAGAGAAAGGCTGAGGAAGAAGCAAAGAGAAAGGCTGAGGAGGAAGCAAAGAGAAAGGCTGAAGAGGAAGCAAAGAGAAAGGCTGAAGAGGAAGCAAAGAGAAAGGCTGAGGAAGAAATACTTCGTGCTGAAGAGGAAGCAAAGAGAAAGGCTGAGGAAGAAGCAAGATTGAAAGCTGAAGAAGAAAGAGAAGTAGATGAAAATCCGATTCTTGAAAGATCTATTGAATTAAATTTAGATGAAGTAGAAAATGAATCAGAAAATCCCAATGTAATTGAAAGATCTATTGATTTGGATATCGTTGATGATGAAGATCCAATTGCCATGGAAAGGTCTATCGATTTGAGCAACAATAACAATGACGATGATGATGAAATTTTTGTTGCCAATCACAAAATGCCCGAAGAGAAGATACAAAAGAGAGATGATGAAAAATTGAAGAATAATGAAGCTTCTAAGGAAAACATTTCACAAAAGAAGAGTGGAAAATCAATTCAAAAAGGAAAGAAACGGTCACAAAAGAAGAACGATAAAGCAACAAAGAAGCTTCAGAATCAGAAAAAAGACAACAAATCCGAGAATAAAGCTTCTTCAAAGAAGAAACAAAATGCAAAATCTCATCCACCTGCAAAGAGATCCTCTAAAGCCCATAACTTCTGTTTCATGTTCTTTGGCGTAACTCTGTTTATTCTTCTCGTTTTGTTCATTATCAATCTCCTTCAGGAATAAAAAATTATTATGATTTGAAAATTAACACAAAATATTGACCAAAGTGGCATTTTTATTAATATTTCCTTTCCTTGTTGATAATGAAATAACTTTAGAATGCCGTATTGGAACGTTGTTTATCCAGATGCCGCAGAACCGATAACACATTCGACGAATGAAAGAATCACTGAAGTAGGACTAAATTTTGTTACTAATGTTGTTTTTGATTCACTTGGCCAGAGCGGAGTCATTGCTATCATTAGATCTTCTTCAATTTAACTCCTTGTTTACCAAACCACATTCATCAAAACCTATTGCGAAGGAATGGGGGCTCAATTTCTTTTCAATATCAATGTTTGGAGTTCTGAAGAATGTTATGCCAAACATTCAAACGTAAGATTGCAAACATACTCTAAAGGAAATTAAAGGATATACATTTTCCAGAACAATTGGAATTGAATCAGCATTATTGTTTATGAATGGAATCCATCAGTTTATTAATTCTAATATATCACATTGTGCTGGGAGAGATTGTACTGGATACACATTTATTGATGCTGATTCTTCATCCACATCATTCCGGAATTTTACACCATGCTGCAATAATTCGAGTTCTTATGACTTATGCAGCATCGTTCAATATTTATACAAAGCGTCAAAGGTGCTACGGGTTATGGTATATTTTGGGTACACAATATTGATAATGTCGGAGGATATTCTTATTCTGAATTTTGCAATTCTTCCTTTATTGATATCTTATGAAACATTAAATTGTTGAAAATACTCATAAATAATATGGTAAAACACCGATTGTTGTTGCAGATCAGAAAATTAAACATAAAATTTAAATGGAGAGTTAAAATGATAATGGACTCAATGCGAATCAGTAGTGAGAATTTTCTGCGCAATATTCGATAGATCTTATCCTCTCAATACATAACTTCTTTAACAGTTTGTGGTATTCGAAATTGAAGGAATTTTGTTTTTCATTCAATGAACTTTTCTTTGAATATTTTGTTTTGAAATTTGACATTTTTCTTAATGCATCATTAACATGTTGAAAATGAAGCAAATTCCGAATGTCGTATTGGAACTTTGTTTATCCAGATGCCGCAGAACCGATAACACATTCGACGAATGAAAGAATCACTGAACCTGGACTAAATTTTGTTACTAATGTTGTTTTTGATTCACTTGGCCAGAGCGGAGTCATTGTTATCAATGGATCTTCTTCAGATTCACTCCTTGTTTACCAAACAACATTCATTAAACCATATCACACAGGAAGTGGAGGCGCAATTTATTTTTATAATGGCGGAAATTGTGTCCAGATCAGTGTTTGTAGTTCTGAAGCGTATTCAGGAAATGTTGCTGAACATTCCGAAGTCATCTTGCAATCAGGCTCTAAAGGAAAGAATGAAATTGAAGGATGTACATTTTCTCGAACAATTGGAACTCAATCGGTTTTGCTAATTTTTTATGGCATTCAACATTTTGTTTATAATAATTTTTCTAAATGTGTTGGTAGAGATCAAACAGGATGGAGACTTCTTTCTGCGGATTCATCATCTACACCATTCCAGAATTTTACAACATGTTGCAACAATTCTTCTTTACAATCATCCCCTCTTTTCGGATACCAAGATACACCAAAATTTGATGTTTATCGTTCAATATTTATCGTAAACACTCAACAAGTTGGAAATTATGGTATATTTTATACATACTCTACGACTGTAAATCTCATTGAATGCATCATCATTGATAATATCGGAGAAAAGTTGTTTAGTCCTTTTAATGGAGGATCATTCACAATATCGAATTGTTATATAAATAATCCAAATTGTACAAATAACGGCGTTGGATATGGAACAACAACTGATGCATTAAGCCTCAAACTTTCTCACTTCTCAACAGAACTTTGTGATGCAGTTTATGCTCTTCATAGTTATGGAAATCAAACATCAGATGACAAATCGAAAGAAAAAGAAAAAACAAACATAATCAAACATAATATATTTTTTGATTTTCTTGTTTCACATTTTTCAAACCTTCCTTCATTGATCTCTTATGAAACATGAAATTGTTGAATATTCTCAAAATAAACATGGAAAGACAGCGACTAATGATGCACATCATAAAATCAAACATAATATTTAAAAAGCAATACAAAAACATAATGATAAACTCATTGTGAATCAGGAGCGAGAATTGTCTGTGCAGAATTTGTTATTGATGTTAAATCTGAGTTTGAATTAGAGAAGTCGCTTGAGTCTAATATGTTCATCTTCTCCTTCCAGTACATAACTTCTTCGACGCTCTGCTCGAGTGGATCCATCACGTGTGCAGACTCTAGTTTCTGCCTCATCGCCTTCGAGCACATCTCCAATCCGAGAGATGCAATTTCTTTCGACAGCAACAGAATCTTTGAGAACAAAATGAAGTATGCCTCTGTCGCTATTATTATCTTGAGAGTCATCAACCACTCATATGTGTTTTTGTATTTTGATTGATACAAATCCAACGCTTGTCTGAATACCACCGCTGCGGTGTTCTGCTTCTCTAAGAACTTTATCGCCTTCTTCACATTCTTCTCTGTGTCCCTCCACTCTTTTTTGTCGTGCTTTCACAGCAATCCTGAACGTTTGCCTCCTCGATATTTGTCCGCATGAAGGGAAATCTTTCTCTATCTGCTCAACTGATGCTCTTCGGGAACTTCACGATCCTCTTCTTGATCTCTCTGCTCTTCTCTATGTTCTTGCACATCTGGGCGAGTGTTCTGTGACTTTTCGACTTCTGCGGCTTTATTCCTGTTGTCAAACAATCTTTTTGAAACAAATTCAGGAAGAATGTCTATGTTCTGTGTCTGCCATCGATCTCTCTGAGTAGTTCGAATAAGTCCACCAAGTACTGCGGAACTAAGTTGTTGTTTATGAATAGCGCGAACGTGTACAAAACCGAATCATCGATGCAATCTTTGTTCTTCAACAGTTCCGCAAAATCGATATCGACTTTGTGTATCCTCTTCTTTTCCATGTCGATCAATGTGTTCTTTAGCGGAAGTGATATTGATTAGAATGAGCATATTGGGTCTGTGAGTGCCTTTTTAAGCACTGTTATGTGTGCTGGTCTCACATCAGTGTCTATCATGCTGAAGTACGCATTTTTAATGTAAACTATCACAATCGAGTTAAAGTTTGCGAAACAGAGTTTAATTTCAGCGAGAACGTAGGGCACTTGTCTTATCTGATTGAATGCATCCGGATAAGATGAAACACAGCACAATAGATGCTTATATTCCTCTGAGAAAAGCTGCTGAATTAATAAAGTCTTTTTGTTGTTTGCATAAACGAAAATTATGTTTGGTGTGTGATGATAATAAGCAACATTCTTCTGTGTCGGAGGACATAGTGATACATCATAAGGAAGAGATGATGTTGGCATTAGAAACACTTTAAATTTGGCGATATCCTGAACTGTTTGATTTGAGAATCCAAATATCGATAACTGTGGTTCATTTTCGTTCATATATACTGTTGAAAGAATTTCTTTCTCACAATCGTAATAATAAGAAATAACATTTTGAAGATGAATTCCTCCGCAAAGTTTCTCAATTGATATATGTTTTTTCTTAAATGTAACCTTCAAATGTGTCATTCTATTTCTAATTAAGTGAATTCACTTTATCTCTTATGTATTTTCGTTTTTCGTGAACGGCAAAAAGAATCCGTTAATTGGTATATTAGCTGTGATGTCGCTTCCTTTGACACTCTGGAATATGGAGTAAAACGTCGAAATAAACTTGAATGATTTATTTTCCATGTTTTATTCACTGCGTGATATGACAAATCTCGTTATCGAATGATTGATTAGGATTGATGATATCTAACTTCTGATTGAATTCAATGACTGTTATCGCTTCTCATTCCGAAGAAACTTTTTCAATCATGCTCGAGTTCTCTGTCTGCGTCAGAATGAGGAGTTTTTGTCTATTGTTACACCCAAAACTCTGATGTCTTTGACGGTGGCGTCTGACAAACGTGGAGTCCCAACACTATCAGAGAATCGAAGCATTGAAAATTGTTATAATGATCATAACCTTAATTTTCATTTTATATTTTTTATTCGCTTTTAAAGGATTTTAGCTTTTCTACTATATATTCATTACTCCGGATAAGCTATATCCTTAATGCTAAGCATCAATATTGAAGATATCAATTATTAATGGGCGACTAACATGAAAAGTGAAAGCTGTGGGTAATGATTTCGAAAATCATTATGAATACATAGCATTTAAAAAAACTATAACGGCAATATTATAGTTAAAATCTTCTAATGCCTATTTATCTATATTACAACTATTTCAAATGAACATAGTTGATAATATAATGCAGATTTTCAACCCATTTTTGAATAGTTTACATATCGTGTGAGTTGCCCCTTAATGATATTTTTATTTTTGAAAGCAAACATGTTGTGATAGATCTAGATCCATTGATTACTATCACTCCTTTCGTGCCGTGCATTAAAAATACAACATTCGTAACAAAACTTAATCCAGTGAATGTTATTCGTGCATTGGATGAATATACCTTTGGAAGTCCAAGGTCTGGAAATACCACACTCCAGTAATACTATTATTATACTTAAATTATGCGCACTTTTCGAAATAAAATAGATTGCAATCCATAATAAATGGAGTACATCCATATTTTCAAAAAAAAATGAAGAAATTGATAGACAAAAGTTTGAAACTATAGAATATTTTTGAAGAAATTGTACGATCAGCAAAGCATTAAAGAGCAGTTAAATACAATTATTTAATGGGATTAAATATTAACTAATCATAAATGGAACTAATATTAGTCACTTCAAAGGCAAAGAGAGATAATTCTATATCAACGATAGAATTTGGTGGAGTATAAGGCTTGCAAAGATTTGTTTCTATCTGAGGTTATTGGATTTTTAAACTATTCGTGGTCCCTCCTAAAAAATTATTTTTGCAGTTTTGGTTATCTATGAAGCAATTAATGAAATATAATGTCTCACCAATAAATAGATAGCTTGATGTGTTGTTAACTATTATACATTCTGTAAAAGTAACCCTTGACCATGCAATATAGATTAATGGCCAGCCACTAAGGGTATTGTAGGATGAGAGGAAACATGTATATGAGACATTGAAATCAGAATCTTATTGGAAGCCGAAAACTGGTAAATTATATAAAGAAGATATATTATAAGCTTTTGTGAAATTCATTGTGGATGGTCCTTCACTATTCCATATTCGCCATCCTGCATGATCACGGCCTGTGCAAAAAGATGTGTTAAGAGCATAAATAACTTCTGTTCCATGCATCATTCGAAAACACATTCAGCACCGGATGATTTAGCTATAGAACTTTCATGAAATTCGTTTCTTGAAGATACAGCCGCTTGAAGGATAACATCTGAATGTTCTCCATATCCAACTGCGTAATTATTGAGACTGCATACACGTCTGGATACAATGTTGCCCCGAGAATGAAACAGAGGCTCGGCTCTTTAAATTGGTTGAATTTATAAACGTGGACTCATAAACAAGCAAGCGTGCCGTATTGTCACCGTTTATAACGATAACTCCATTCTTACCAATAATCAAAAATACAACATTTGTGACATAACTCAATCCAGCAGTTGTAATTCGTTGGTTTGACGAGTATTTGTTTGTAAATGTGGTATCTGGAAAGGCTAAGTCCCAGTATGATATTGTTCCATCAGCGAATTATCATTTATCGAACAAAAAAAATATATCACTTTTTTGTTACATGCAGCAAGATTGAGTGGTGTCAATGCGATTTTTGACATGTAAATTTACATGTCATAATTCAGAAAAATGGAAAAGTTTAACTTTCAAGCCAAAGAAACTAAACATTCTGGCTTTTCTTGGAGAAAACAGCAAAAATACGAACCAAAGTTAACGAATATATTGAACTTGAAAGCGAAACATGTTGATTTACCAACTTTTCATTTTGGAACAGGAGTAAAGTTCCAATCAACTAAATCACCTAAAGAACCCTTCGAAGTGTTTGTTTATACTCCACCTTCAGCTTAGAAACTAACAAAACTATGAAGAAATTTTATATAGTAATAATTTATTTACTAATACTTATTAGAATACCTCAAGAGTCCTTAATGCTACATTACATTTCATTTAATTGTGAAAATATCAATATTATTTTTTTCAAAGAAACAATATATTCTTCATTTTAGAATCATCTGCTCAATGTTTCAATAATACGATTAGAAAAAATTGGCATTTCTATTAAGATTATATTTCAAAAATTATATTATCATGTTTTTGTAAACTTTGGGCTTTCCATTGTATAGACCTATTATAGGAATCTTTAAAATATAAGCAATTTTGATATTTTTGTTCAGGTATTTTTAGAAATATACGATGACTTTTGATTTTAGTATTAAAAATAGCCTTTCTGTGGTATGTAGAATCATAATTTAGAGTCAAAATAGAATGAAAATATTCTGAAAAGTGACGTTTAAAATTATGGATAACATCGAAGAAATCAGTTTTGCGGAAGATTTTGAGACCGATCAATATATGCTTTTAGAGATTCCTGAAGACGATATACAGAAACTTATTGACGGAACGAGTGAAGCTGAGTTCGTTTCGAGTAAAAATGAACCAATTGTTTTATGCATCGATGAAAACACTTATGACGTGAAAGAGTTCGATACTAGTAACATGCTGCTTCCTTTCATGGACAGTACAATCCTTACAAAGGCTTCTTCAACTTTCGAACTTCGCAGAATGCGTCCACCATTGTTACAGATGCGTCAGCTTCTATCAAGGAGCCTCCTTACACTTGAGGAACTTGGTGGTGCTCCTCTCGCTTATCAAATTAACTACGAAGATTTGCTCGCAAATACACATTGCTCAAGATACGAATTTAACAAGATAATTGAGAAACTCTGTGTCATTCAAATTGGAGACTTCGTTAAAATGCCACCAAAACAACTGAAAAATAGAATTATTGATCATATTATCAGATTTTTGCAGGCACACGATGAATATAGGACATTAAATGAGACTGAACTTCTTTCTACATTCAATTTGGAGTCCATTCTCATTGACCATCCAGCAGATGAAGAAGCTGCTAAAAATAATTTAGAAAATCTTGTTCGTGCAATACTTTACAGCCTCTCAGAGACGATTTCCAATGGAATTGTCACTCTCAAAGAGAAGAAAATCATCAAACACATTGTTGCAACACTTTTAAGATCACAAAGAAATGGATGGATGTTAAAGACCGATTTCGATAGTGAAATCCTCGGATTGCTTCCCACGCACATCAAATTCCAGCCACTCTACACTTACGGAGTATGCGTTGAGCATAATAATGGATATTTGCTTGTCGAAGAAGATGAACTTCCAATCACACTCAATGAGAGATTTAAAGCAGTCTTCCAGCTCCATAAACAGTGGAAAGAACACGAGATTGAGCCATTCTTCAAGCAGTTCCATACAAAGGACATCCATTTCAATGATTGGGCGAAGCGTTACATTAGATATGCTGATGATTTATGGATGCCGAGATAATACAGTTCTATCTGATAATATAAATGTTAATAAAGATATATACATAATACTGAGTGTTTAAATTTTGAATTTTAATTCTTGAAAATATTATCAAATTCTAAATGCTCATTATATTAGTGTTTAAAA
This sequence comes from Trichomonas tenax, assembly GCA_023091735.1. Lineage (NCBI taxonomy): Eukaryota > Parabasalia > Trichomonadida > Trichomonadidae > Trichomonas > Trichomonas tenax. The sequence continues at coordinate 32,439 of JALKBU010000057.1, forward strand.
ACTCTTTAAGTTCTTATTCAATTTATAATAAGACAACTGTTTAAATATGTTAAGAATTGACAATATTTTATAATTTTTGTTAACATGATCAAAAGGAGATGTGGATACTTACATATCTGTGTTTCGATTGATGTGTCTGTATGTGCATGGGTTTAAATTAGATTTATAAAATAGCAAAAAAAATTGGATCTAAAAAGTCGATTTTTTGCGTTCTATAGTTTTTGCACTTTATGCAAATGATATATTTTAAGTTTAAATAGATGTGAAAAAAGATAGTGACAAATTTGACAAACCGACAGATTTTTTTAAGGAATGACTTCTATTCCTTTTGTATCTGACTACATGTTTTATTTGACCGATGAAAAGTCGTTCGGTCAGTTCTGCATCGCGAACATCGTTCTCGGATTTGTCATGATGTTCTTCTTCGCGTTTTTCTCGATGCCATATGGTAAAAACTACACCAGAGGTAAAGCGTGGCTCAAAGTTGAAATCAATGACAGACTCGCTTACCTCCTCGCTAACATTCCAGGTCCAATTATCTACATTATGTTAAAAGTTCTTTGGCCTCGTGGACAAATCTTCGAAACTTCTTCGATTCTCTACATCAGCTACTACATTCATCGCGCTATCATATATCCATTCTTCAGGCACAAACAATCTAAGCCATGGCCACTTGAATCACTTTTATATTTCGGTATCACCAATTTCCTCGAGGGTTCAATATTGGCTCGCATCCAAGTTTTCGAAACAAACAACTTCCCGCTCATTCTTCAGTTGCTTTTCGCACTTGTTTTCATCGCTTTAGCTGTTGTTACAGGCTATTACGATTACAGCATCTGCCAGCTCCGCACACACGGTGATTCTGGATATCGTATCCCACAGGGCACACTTTTCAAGTATGTTTCTGGACCAAATTATTTAACTGAACTTCTCATGTGGTGCGTCTACATGCTCTTCGTCTCTTTCAACATTCAGGGCTGTGCCTTCGGCATCTGGCTTCTTGTCAATATCACTGGCCGCGCTGAAGCAACACACGCATGGTACAAAGCTTTCTTCAAGTCGAAATACCCACAGGATAGAACCGCCTACATTCCATTTGTCAAAAATTCCCGCTGGTTCATCTAAAATACATCATCTTTTTTTTTAATAAACACACTCCAACAAAGAATACTAAATGCGAAGTAATGACACAATTATCTAACTATAGCACTTACATTTGAATACTAATTGTTCACATTTTCCGTTATATTGAAATATTAATATTAATTCTTTGCAAAAAGAAATATAATCAAATCTATAAGCATGGAAAGTATATAGCTTCTTGTGGTCTTAGTGTTCTGCTTATTTTTATCTAAGTATGTTAAAACATGCTTATTATATTTATCTAAATAGGATTACTTTAATAGGTAAATGAAAGGATTGGAAGTAATATGGTGCTATCTCAAACGCCATATGGGAATCGACTATTTTTGATTTTTCTGATATGTAATATTTTACTTGTCAAAAGTCAGATTGTCAATTTGACAATGTAAACTTAACTTTTGATATGCAAAATATAATCACCTCTTTGTGATATATTTTTATTGTCGTTGTTGACAAATCAAAAGTGACAGCTTTTGTCCAAAAAGTGACGAATAATTTGAAATTTAACGATAAAATTCAGATATTTACAAAAAAATTCTCAGCTTTACAATATAAATTCCAAATTTTAATGAATTTAGCTGCTGTATGTTACAGAACACACAGAAATCAGAAAATTTTCAATTTTCGCGAAAAACGACGAAAAACAATGAGTGACGACAGCGATAGCGATCCAGCTTCAGGCTTGGATCTGAAAACACTGTCAAAGGGCTTTGCAACAGACAGAGCGAAGAACTCAATAAGAATTCGAAGATCAAAACTGGGACATTCGCATCCTTTGCTCGACTCTGATGTATCATCGCCTTCGAGCCAAGAGGATCAATTAACAGCAATTGCGAATATCGCTGAAACTAAATTTGCACCGGAAATCATACAGAACAATTTTTCTTCCCCAGATGCAAATTTAAATCAATTCACATGCGATTTGGCGTTATTTATCAAGATGCATCCAGAAATATCCATAATTACAGACCCAGAGCAGATAGAATTAATCGTCAATGCTATCGGATATTATACAGACAGTCAAGCCATCACAAATTTTCTATATTTGATCATAGTTTTAGCCGCAAAATTTGATAACGAGATCGTGGACAATGGGTTCTTTTTCCTCGTTAGGGATGAACCCTTCCAAACTTTTCCCGCACAAGTCCTCGAATTTTATCAAGCAATCGCCACGCAATCAAAGTACTGTGTTAACGCACTCATTTGCACGGGCATTCTATACGATATTTTCGATTTATTTAGTCAGACAGAAGACCAAAATTTGATTGTTCAAGCTTCTAAAACAATAGACGCAATCATGTCTGTTGCAACCAATGAAGATGCAGATTCTCTTCGCGAAATTATCACAAACGTTGTTGCTATGTTAAATTGTCAAAATATCGAAGCTATTACATATATATTACGCGCAATTAACAATATGATTCGTATATCAACGTCATTTATTACTTTATTTTTCCAAGCTGAATTACACACAATAATTGCAAATTTTATGCCTCAACCAGAGCTTTCAAAACTATGCTTAGACATATTAGGTTCGATGTGTGTGTGTTCAGATAATCAATTCCCACTTCTTTTTCCACTCGTCGAAATTGCATGTACTTTAATCGGTGGAGACTTTACAGGTGATGTTTACTGGACACTGATGAACGCTTTAGACAGCTGTCCACTCAAAATATTCCCTTTTATCGATAATCAATTTATAGTTAATACGGCACAAATATTAAATAATTCGTCGTATGCAGTAATGCGTGATGTTGCGTGTTTCATTGCAACACTTCTCGTTGTCGCTCCTCTCTTAGAACTTAAAAATATTATAGCACATGGAATTATTGGTCCTTTGATTGATATGCTCGATTGCGGAGATGCACCACTTGTTTTAAGGTGCCTTGATGGTCTCAAAAAGGTCGTTATGGCTGCATATTCAGACGCAGCAGTTGTTGAATTAGCACCAGATCTTTTTGAGAATGATGAAGTCGAAGAAGCTCTCTCGAGACTTCATGAAAATGAAGATCCTCGAATCAACTCACGCGCCGTCCAACTCATGAATGAATTAGAATCGATAACACGGACCTCTTAACTTTTTATGTATTCTTTCTATCTTATTTGAATAAAATGTTTCGTAATTCTTTCGTTTCTTATCTAGCATCTGTTTTTATATATTTTATTTTAAAACATAGGACATGAAAAACCCATCATATCTCATTAATTACGTTATATTTTGTGATTTTGATCATTACAATAATATTGCATTGATATGGATTATATTTCAATGTTATAAAAATATTAATATATTTAGTAGATAGCTCAGAAAAATCACTTTTTATATTCCGTGAAAGATAAAATTGAACAAAATAACTTTTTATAGAAACAAAATTGAACAAAATCACCATTACCATATTATGAAGTAGTACATGGAAATATTGTTAATAGGATTTAAAATGCTAAATATGAATCATAGTGCTAAATTTGCGTTAAAATTTTGATTTAAGTTAACAATAGTGATGTCAATTTTTTATAAATTTCTAAACGAAAGCAATGAAAAAGAATTCAGACAAAAATAAGCAACTTGAGACAGAAGAGGACCTTTTGTTCCTCAAAGACGAAATGATATCGACGATAGAAGCCGTGCAAGTGAAAGAAGTCGACACAGAGGACGAAGCGAAGTCAATGATCGAATTTCTTCGTGAAAATATGACATCAAAAGGAGATTGGTCAAAGAGAAATGAAGCACTCACAATTGCATTGCAATACATCAAAGGTGGAATCTATTATTTCAAACAAGGAGATATTCAAAATCTTGTTAAATCGATAAAAGGCCTATTATCTGATATAAGACCAATCACCATCAAGAGTACATTAATATTTTTGGTTGGTGTATCACAAATAATGAAGAGAGAAAGTTATCAATTTTTATCTGAGTTTTTTCCACAAATAATGAAATTATTATCGCATCAAAACATTATTGTCGCAAATTCTGCCCATATATCGCTGTTACAAATCATACAGACAACAGTAAACGCGAGTTTAATCAAACAAATCTTACCATACGGAAATACTGCAGATTTAGCGTCCAAAGTAACAGTTGCTGAAATGATTCATATAGTGGCTGAAACTTGGCCTGTTAAATCACTCGAAGACTCAAAGTCTGCGATGCAAGATGCTTTACAAAAATTCTCGAAAGATTCTGACGAGAGGCTTGTAGAAACAGCGAGTAATGCTATGAAGCTCCTCGAAAATGTTGGTTCTTGTCCAAAAACACAAAAATCTACTTTGCCATTGAAATTTATTCCGAGAAAATCAAAGAAAATGGACCAATTTTCGCCACCAAGGAAAGCAAAGTCGCAGCCAAAGTTTACACCAAAGGAGAAAGAGCAAAAACAAGCACAAGAATTTTCTGATGATGATATTGTTATTCAACCAAAGAAACAAGAACCAGAAGAACACACAGAAACAGAGCCAGAGAAAACTGAAGAACCAGCAGAAGAGTCTAAAACAGTAAATGAAGAAACTGAGCTTCAAAATGATGAAGAAGAGGATGAATTTGCCTTTGAGAAGCATGAAGAGGCAGAGGCAGCCCCTCAGAATCAAGAAACACGACAAAACGAAGAAGAAGAGCAAAAAGATGAAGAACCGAAGAATGAAGAAGAAAAACCAAAACAAAACAAGAAACCTTCGAAGATTCTAACAAAGAGGACTGAAGACAAACCACAAATCAAAGTTTCTCTCGAAGAAATAATAATTCCAGAAAAATCTGAACAAGTTGATATGTTTATCGATATCATCACAAATGCAATCAATAGCGAAGACTACACTGAAGTCGATCCATGTGTCCAAGATCTTGGAGCCGGTCTTAAATCTGCAATAATTTCAAAATCGAGATATCCATATTGGCCAAGCATAGTTTCATCACTAATGGAACACTACCAAGAGGAACTTCAGCCTAGTGTCTTCGAACTCTTCAAAATCACATCATTTAATTTCCAAATTATCGAAACTGCAATCAAAGTTTATACAGGTGAATTACTCATAGCTGATCTTGCTGCTATGCCGAGATCAGAACAGAATCCAGCTGCGTTTCCATTCCTTTCTGCACTCGCAGACATCAATCCTGAAATTGATATGTTACAACCATGTCCTGGACCACATGGAACATGCGCTGACTTTTGCAATGCTGTGCTTAACAATAACAAACTCGCAAACAAGACACCTGTCATTTACAAATTTATCAATGATCATATTAAGAAGTCTTCATTCAGCGAGGAACTCATAGAGATTATAAACATGACCAAGGAAGGAAAATCAATATCCGATATGTTCCAAACTCTCGTTGATACTTTCGATCCAGAAAATAACGCTCAAGAGATGTCAAACATCATTAACACAGATGCGGTTGTTATTTTCACAGATGGAACTCCTGAATCGCAATCAGCATTTCTCCCAATTCTCGCAAATTCAAGAAAATTCACAAATGTCGTCTTTTCGAATTTCGTAGAGCCAATAATCAAATGCATGGCCCAGGAGGACTGCCAGTGGAAGGAATCCGGTATCGCAGCGACCATAGAGCTTCTCTATGAAGTGAAACCGATGTCATCGCTTTTCTCGATCATTGACCGAAATCCCGAATTGAGGAAAACATGTTTAGAAGTGTTATACAGATTTTTTAACAAGGCCGCGCCACAGAGGATCGTCCCAATACAGAAGGCCGTTGCACAGAAACTCCTCCCGTACTCTTCCGCGAGTGAGGATGATGTTCGAAATTATGTAATCGGCATTTTCGTCGAAATCAACAAGAAGATCCCGACAGTCTTCAGAAAACAGATATCTAAGATGAAGCCTGCCGTGCAGAGGCTCGTTCTTATGAAAACATCCAAATCTGACAAATAATTTTCATATTTTTGTCATTTTTTATTGTTATATATTGATTTCCATCTTTAAATCCTTATTGTTATATATTGATTTCCATCTTAAAATCCATTTAAAAAAGTTTTACAATGGAACAAAAACGTGATAAAAAAATAACCTTTTTGTAAAGGAAAATTCGAAATTAGAAGAAATATTACAGTTATTTAAAAAGATTAGAAGAATGATATTAATGCTGTTCGTGCTGGAAGTTAATTAAGAAATTATCCAGCTCGTTAGTTTGCTTTGGTTGTTCTATTTGTTGTGGAGAAGATTCTGGATTTTCTTCCATTGGAACAATTCTTGGATTTTGTACATGTGGCTGCTGATAAACATATGTATGAATGGCTTGTATCACTGGCATTGAATATCTGTGTTGGAATTGCATTGGTGAAACTTTAGGCTGCTGTAATGGTATTATTTGAATTTTACTTCGTTTTTTAGATTTTTTTTTTTTTTTTTTTTTTTTTTTTTTTTATTTTGTTTTTTTTTTTATTTTTTTTTTTTTTTTTTTTTTTTTTTTTTTTTTTCGTTATTTTTTGATATCTTTCTCTTAAATTATGTCTATTTTCGATAAAATTGTCGTTTTTCCCAATTTGTCTGAATTTTAAAATTTTGTTATTATTTGAATCTCTATTAATTGTGGTACTTATTTTTAATGATTTTCTGAATTTTTTTATTGAGTCTCACAGTTTTTGATATTTTATGATTTTTTTAGCATTTAATCATGTTGCTATATTTATTTTTATCGAAATTTTGATTTTTGTTTTAATTTTATTTTTTTCCCCTTGGTTTTTAATATCGTATATATGATTTAGATATTAAATATGATGAAATTGAATTTGAAAGATTCAAAAATTTGTAAAATCTTTGAGTTTTCACAGTCTTGTTAATAAAAGTTATTATCAACATCGAAAGGTATGCTTAATTTTAAAAGAATTTTGACTTGTGATGAAATATGACAAAGATCATTTTGGTTTTTAAGCATATTCCAGATGAATTCATCTGTTTTATACACTTAAAAACATGATCACGCTCTCCGTTTTGATTTATGTAAAAAAAAATCAATTTCATCAAAAAATATTCAGCATTAATCATTTTCATGCTCATGCAATCACTTTCATTAGTTTTTCTATTTGTTCATACTGCTTATTCATGATGAAAGTGGTTTTTTTAATATACTTAAAATATTTGGATTTTATTGATTTAAATATTTGGAAATTGATATATGATTCATTGGAATTATATTTTTGATGCTTAGAAAGAAAATGAAAGTATATTTTGAAAAACATTGAAATATCTTTCATATAACTTTGATGCTACAATTCATTAAAAGTTTGTCTCATCTATATTGATGAGTCACATCACAAATCGCTCTATCTTTAACTTTTCTATTTTTTCAAAAATTCCAAAATATAACACCAGTGAATACAAAATCATTCATGTATTAGGCTATACAATAACTTAATGCAATAAAAATTATATATTATCGCTAATTTTGATATTTTACAACAATATCAAAATATAACATCAAATGATTATGATTTCAAACATTATTTTAGTTGCATATTTACTAAATAAAATAAAAATTATATGTTGTCGCTTATAGTAATTTTGAAATGAAATCAAATATCGCTTTTTGAGTTTCGAAATTGAGAACAATAGCAAATATATATGATGCAGATTTGAAATATCGAATAAAAAGAGCAAGCACACAATCTCTATCGTCATTGGCCCTTCCTTTTTTGATGTCCACAGAGGCAGCAACAGAAGTTCCGCAGACAGAACAACCACAACAACTCCGCGGCGAGATGCGCGGCCGCCGTGAGGGCCGTGGCCCACGTGGCCCACGCCCACAGCGCGGTGGTCAGAAGGGCGGATGGCAGCCACGCACAAAGCTTGGCCGTCTCGTCAAATCCGGCAAGATAAAGACACTCGAGGAGATCTTCTACCACGCCATCCCAATCAAGGAGGCCGAGATCGTCGAGCATATCCTGGGTGAGGACCTCAAGGACGAGATCATGAAGATCATGCCAGTCCAGAAGCAGACACGCGCTGGCCAGCGCACACGCTTTAAAGCTATCGCCGCTATCGGTGATGGCAAGGGTCATATCGGTCTTGGTATCAAGACAGCTGCTGAAGTTGCCAACGCTATCAAGGGCGCCACAATCTACGCCAAGCTCTCCATCCTTCCAGTCCGCCGTGGCTACTGGGGCAACAAGATCGGTGCTCCACACACTGTTCCCAACACAGTCACTGGCAAGTGCGGCTCCATCAGAATGCGCTTGATCCCAGCTCCACGTGGTTCCGGAATCGTCGCTGGTACAGCTGCCAAGAAGCTCCTCACAATGGCCGGCTTTGAGGACCTCTTCACATCCTCCCTTGGTAACACAAAGACAACATTCAACTTCCTTGTTGCCACATACAACGCCATGGAAGAGACATTCAAGTTCCTCACACCAGACCAGTGGGAAGAGCGCGATCCAGAACAGCACCCGTTTGTCAAGAACTCCGACTGGCTCCACGGCGGCAAGAAGAAGGCCGAAGCCGATGAGTAAATTAATATATATTTGCTAACAAATTTGTTATCTTTACTAATATCATTTCTAGCTCAATTTAAATCTATTCACACTATTTATTTAAGAATAATTACATGATAAAATATATATTTTTTATAACGTTTTGAGTAATTTAAGATTTTAAATGTATATGTTATGAGAACATTTGATATTAAGTCTGTGCTTCGATATTTGATATAAATATTTTTTTTTTTATATATTAGCGCATATGTCTTAAACATATATACAGAGATTGAATGCATTGCATTTCTAATAATAATTTAGTTCAATTAAGAAAATATTGAAATCAAATTGAATAACCTCATTTTGGGATTCCAGTACAGTGAATTTACATTGCACACAGACAAGATGTTTCGTTGCTAATTGACGCTAGGATAATTTCAAAATGTTAAAATTCAATTAGATAGAATTGAGAATAAGACTCAATCACAGTGGGTTTTAGACAAACTTAAAGAAAGTTATTGATTAAATAACAATATACATAACAAAATTTAAATAAAAACAAAAAATAAAATTAATCACACAAAGAATTGACAGTTTGGGCGTCAAGTTTCACTTCAAGTGAAGCTCCGGTCAACTTTGAACCGTCAAGCTCAGAAGAAGGCTCGCTTATCGAATCTCTTTCTTTCTTGAGTTCTTCGATCATCTGCTTTCCGAGCCAATCAGGGAACGTCATAGTGAACTGGTTCTTTTCAGTTATGGGATCAAAAGATGTCAATGTCACTTCTAAAGCCTTCGAAACATTAATTGCAGCGGCTTTGTTCTTCCTATCGCAATAATTTGACGACGAAAAGACAGTTATGCAGGCGTCGGACGTCTCGAACGGGAAATTATAGCCGTGAGTGCAGAATTCGTGCGCTCTCAAAACTAATTCGCATCCAGTTTTCTTTAAGAATGCTTTCAACGCGTCAACGTTGAAATACTTCCCGGACCTTCGATTGCTGGGCATAAACTTCTTCGGGCCGTCTTTTGGATCGCTCCAAATGAAATCTAAGAATATAGAAGGCTGATCGATCTCTGCTGGCTTCGGGTGGCTTAACAGGTTCGTGAAGGACTTAAATTCCGGACTTAGGCCTCCGTGGACGCAGAAAATTTTCTTTTGGATCAATGCGGTCAATGGCATCACATTGAAGACTCTATGGAACTCGTAGAAGAGTGATTTCGAATATTTCGACAATATTTCGTCTTTGAAGCCGTAAAACGTAGACATTAACTGTGTTTCGTGATTTCCGCGCAATAAATAGACGAAATGTGGCCATTTCACTTTCATGCAGAACAGAACGAGTAAAACTTCGATAGAATTATGTCCACGATCGACGTAATCGCCAAGAAATAGATATTTCTCGTTTGGAGGGAACCCAATATTCTGGAAGATTCTCAGCAGGTCAGTGACGTTCCCATGGAGATCCCCGACGACGTGTATCGGTGGTTCTAGATGTAAAAGAATTTTTTCCTTATTTAATATCTCATAAACTCTTCCGCACAACGTAACGATATCTTTTTTCGACACAAAGTCAGAGAGGTTCGAATTCGGCTTTATCTGTGACCTCAGTGTGTTATATAATATTTTATCGATGTCGAAGAACATTTTTCGTCCTTTTGCTAAACGTACTCCGAATTTGACACTTTTTAGTTGGTAACAACTTTTACATGACAAACATTTTCATAAACTTATTTACCTGTCAAATTTTACTACAATTTACATGACATATTTGATTTTACTTTGCCAAAATATGTGATAATTTTCGATTTTATATACCATTTTTGGATTATTTTACATGGCAAATTTTTGATGTATGGCAAAAGATATTATTTACATGATATTTTTCACAAGATATTTGACATGTAATTTTCTATTGTCTTTATGTGTAATTTGATTTTATTGTTCTGTATATGGTGTACTACAGTTGTCTATCATATTTTTACAATTAATTTTGGTTTATATTCATTCTTTCTAGAACTTATTAAACGAAAATATCTAATGAATGAAAATGAAAATTATATCCTGTTATCGATAACGTCAAATAACCTATCAATATTAGAACATAGAGTCTAAGTGAGAAGTTATAGATTTCTTATTATCATATGAATTCATTTCAATCTTTTTATATGTCATAACACACATGTTTGATCATGATACATTATTGAAAAATTTATATGTAATATATATTTCAGATCACCTTAGAGAAATTGATGACTTCATCGTTAAATGTCGATTATCGGATGGGAATATTTGAGACAAACAAAAATTATCATAGTCCCCATATACAGCACAAGTTTCCTTATAATGATTTCTTATCCTTTTGGTTTTATAGCCAAGATGATTTCATTCAATAAATTATCAACAGTAGAACTAACAAAATTGTTACAAATATCATTTTTATCTCAATTCAATGCTATTTTATCAGTATCAGAGCATAAATAGATAAAATTGAAAATATTCAAATATATCATCGAGAAAAGTCGAAAGTTCAGATGCTTATAAGCTTTAAGAAGGAAGATTTCAGTATTTCCAAGAAATTATAAACAAATGAAGTAATCATTTTTCATATTTTACATAATCTCGACCGAGAAGAGCCTCATACGCAGTAAACATTTAGATTTAATCAACGGCAGACACTTTATTACTTAAAGAAGAGCGAGTAACAAAAAATTCGCACATGTTTATAAAATCAAACAATAAACTAAAACATCAAAATCAGAGGACGAGGAATCCACTTGGAATGTCCCCAACAATAGGTAGAAGTGGCTGAATATCTTCAGCAATTGAAGGAACGTAAGGCTCCTCATATCTCTCCTCCTCTGTGCTGCTTTCATCCTCAAAGAAAGGAAGTGAAAGGGCAACATTTATGATCCTTATGAAGGGTCTCAATTGGAATGGAAATGTATTGGTCAATGTGCAAACATTGTTCGCAAAGTGCTGCGGTGCCTTGGAGCACTGAATCACAGCCGATTTTCTCGTAGTTATGACTTTGAATGAGCAGTGACATTTCAAGCAAACAAGTTCGTAGCAGCAGTCCATCTGCGACAGGACCGCCACATTATTGGGAGAAACAACCTCAATGTTCTGTGGCCTGATGTTGTAAGCTTCGTCATCAAAGAAATATCTCAAGTATTTCTCAACAGAAGTGATCTGCTCCCTGCACTCGATCTTTCTGTGAAGCTTGACGTGCATTGTCCCGCAGTCGCATTTCGCGTGTTTGTGGTCGTACACACGTTGTCTTTTCATCATTTTTTATTATATTTACAAAATTTGAGTTTTCTTCTCAATTTTTGAAAAACTTTATATTTATGTTATACATGGTAAGTACAATATAATAATTTTCTGACGATTTCTTTCAAAAAATAAAAAAGTTACTTTTGAATATGATAGAGATATTTTAAGACAGATATTAAAAATAACCCGATTTTAGTCCCACAACTGCCGCCAAACCGCACAAATTGAATACGCATAATTGGGAAAAAATATCATCAGACTAATAATGCATGTAAAAGTTTTGTAAATCAATTTTTTGAATCAAAAGTCATTTTAAAGTGGAACATGACACACTTCCATTCAAAAAATCAAAATGTGAGGTGGAGCTTTCACGTTAATAATATGAAAAAATTAGCCTCCATACGATAAGAAAGACGTTTTTATCAATCAATCCCGCTAAGGTATAAAAACAAAATATGATCAGCTCAAAATCAGAGATAAGAGCTTAATAATAAGCAGGTACTTTATCCATCCACATCTGATCATATCAGCGTTAGTTAATTACGATATTTACCTCGCAAATCGCTAGAAGTTGGTCTGAATTTGGTCATCCTTGATATTGAAGACCAAATTACTTTAACATATTAATATGAAAGATCTATGCTTATCGCAGGCATATATAGAAGATGTAAAATAACCCCTGATACGCATGAATTTATATATTCAAATCTAAAAACTCAAAATTATGTTTTTTAAACTGATAATTGGAAATTTCATGTAAAATTTAGAATATTTGCAGATTTGATTATTTGCCCTGCCAAAATAATTATTGAAATATTGCAGAAAAATAAATTTCTAATATTTTTTTTGAAAAATCTCACTTTTTCGTCCTGGTGTCAGAAAACGTTATTTTTTTCTGAATTATTTGGCTTAGATACTTTGGAATACTAATTTATATAACATATAGAGTCTAACATTTTTGGCTGTCAGATTCAAAATTCGAAAATTTAACACATTTTTTATTCTTCCATTAGATAGTACTCTCAGTACAGAATCTATATTGCTTAATATAATTTTAAAAATATTGTTTTTTGGGAGTAGAATGACCTCTTAAATATCATTTTCTAATTTTGACATGTAAACAAAAAACCTGTCAAAATGAACCTTAACACGAGGGTGAACATTCCCGTCGAGACATTGATCGACGACATTCTCGCGAGATCGCTCAGATTGGAGAAGAAGAGCCCATACGTCGCAAATTTCTCGTTCACGAACCTCCTCCACCAAAGCAGATCGGTTATCAACACAAAATCTTTCTCAAAAGACGACGAAAACCGCGGAAAATACCTTCTAGGTACCGTAAACAAGGACATAGCGAACGTTCCAACGACATTGAGCAGAATTGATCCAGCAAAAATTGTGTCCGATGAAATTACGCTTTATGCGGAGAAAAATAACGATTTATTCCAAGATGCGATGGTGAAATCTATAACTTCGATCCAAGAAAACACAGATTCGATCAATAATAACTATATTATGAAATCTTTAGACAAAATATACAACAAGAAATACATTACTTCGAATGTTGCAGTTCCATACTACGAAGAGATTCCGACAATCACTCCAAACATATTGGAATACCTTCAAAATTATCCGATTCCAGACGTTCGCATGGTTCTGAGCCCAAGGGATCAATTTTATGCAGAAAATCTCACAAACGCAGACGAATCATACTCAGAGCACATGGTTAAGGCCGTCAGGAACTCAAAGATTTTCAAAGATAATTATCAACAGCCTCTTGCAGACACATTCATGCTTATCCATAGTTTCGAGAAGTTCGAAGACCGCTTCTTAGGTTCAATTCACTTCCTTGAGAAGCAAATAAAGAGAATCATCACAGAAGAAGTCAACACGAACTTAAACATCGCAAATCGCGGCCCAGAGTACGGAATCATGCACACGATCCAAGGATACGTCAATTTATTGCCTCATCCACAGCACAGCAGTCCGTGGGGCGTTCTTTTGTTCGCAATGAGATGCGGAGAGAATGAAAACGCTCTAAAGTTTGCTTCTTCAAATGATTTCAGCCACGATGTCGTTCAAGCGTTAGAATTCCGTGTAACGAGACAGCAGATCACTCCTCAGATCAAATCAAGCCTCCAATCCGATCTTTCAAACGAAATCTCATCACCCACGCCAGACACATTCAAATGCCTCAGTTTATCGGTTCTTTCAGGTGTCGGAGGATACCAGGACCAGGAAGTTTTCGCTTCGTTCGAGGACTGGCTCTGGCTCTCGTTCCAGCTTGGAGAATCGCAGAATACGAAGACGAGAATCTGCGAGAAAGTCTTCAAGAGCATCGACGAACTTTCTGATCCAAGAAATATAATGTTGAAAGGTCAAGCGATGCTTTTGATCCACAAATTTGACGAAGCCGCGAAGTGGTTCTTGACAACGCCGTCTGTCGAAAACGATGGCCTCCAGATTGCTCTCGCGATGCAGGCAGTCGGCCTCATTAAGCCTTCTCTCTTCTCCAACGAGCTTCTTCAGTACTGCGCGGACGTCTTCCAGACTGACGGGTACACATCCCTTAAGTATCTTTCGCTCATCAAAGACCGCTCCGAAGTCATCAGGCTCGCTTCTTTGTTGGCTGTTACAGCGAAGGACGGAGAGTCCCTCTTCCAGCCTCTCTTCGACGAGAATCCTTACGTTATGCCTCCACCCGACAGCGAAGCCTCTGCAGCGATTTTCGACGGAATCTCAGATCCAAAGGATATTGTCGACAGCTACAGATCGGAAGAAGAACTCGAGCAGGATCCGATCGCAACACACAGTCCAGCAGCGAGATTGCTCAATCCTGAAGAGCTCAAGGAGGCACTCACAGAGGCAGGAAACGTCGCTGCAAAGAGATCGAAGTACCAGCTCGCGATGAAATTGTTATACATGGCGAAGAACATCAGCAAGCTTGTAGACTTGTGCTGCTTGCAGTTGCAGAGATGCACAGAAGGATTGGTTGATGATCAGCCAATCGTTGACGCAATGGGATTATTGGAAGAAATCTCGAATTACTCATTAGAAATAGACTCAGACAAACTCAATACACTCAACTTATTATTGTCATTCGCAAAGTGCTCTTTCTTGAATCGTACTGGAAACTTCGAAGAGTCATGCGCTGCTTTTGACGAGTGCCAAATATTCGCTTCAGATATCGGCACACAAGGAACAACAGATGATGGAGGAATCAACTTCTCGAGAATAACAATCCAGAAAATGCCAGAAAACATCAAAGAGACGATTCCTTACGCTTTAGTGAGCGCCGTTGATTCATATTCCAAAGTTTACTCTCAACTTTCTCGCGGTGATGCAAAGACAAACATATACAACAAAGTTAAGATATTGACAAACTTAGCAAGTGAAGTCGGACCAAGCCTTCACGAAGAGATGGCTAAGAAGCTCTTAATGCTCAAAGACTTTGATTCTAAATAAAGATTATTTTATAAAGATTTTAAGCAATCTGACAAATAATATTTTACATGCCAAACACATCTTTTTACATGACAAAATATAATGATGGTAAAATAAATATATTTACACGACAAATTAAAATCTACATGTCAAAAAATGTCAAATATTAAATTCTAGATATTAAAATGGATTTATAGCCATGTATATGAGTAAAAAGTGAAACTATAGTGATGAAGAGTTTAAGTATAGAGAGTTGTGAAATAAAAACGAAATATTTTATATTTTTGAAAAATATTTGGAAATAATAGATCGGATGATGAAGAATAGATATAAAAATGATGAAATAAAAGTATCATAATAGTAAAAGTTCATTATTTCATAATGGAAGTGATCAATGCTTTCGGATCTCTTTTTGGGATTCAGAACAATGGTTATTTTATGATGAAAACAGAGACTGCGGAACCATATTTAATACACAAAATACAAAATTATCAGTTAAAATGCGAAAATGAATTACTTCAAATGATAAATTCGATCAAAGTTAACATTAAAAAAGAAGGATATAAATACAAAGACCTAAATATACATTCCAAGTATTTGAACACTTACTACGAAGTTGTTTTCTTTGAAGTTTATGACTCAAATGAAATATCTGGATCAAAAATAATGATTTTACTTATAACAAATGATTCAACACCATTAAGTGATATCAGTAACCTTCAACATATCAGTAAGTTCATCCATACACAAAATTTAAACCAATTTTCAAAGGAAATTGTCACAAAAATTCATGTTATGAATTCACAGATTAAGAAAGAAGGAATTGAATCACTTATACAACTTGCAAAAGACTTAAACTTGAATCCAGAAGATGAATCACTTTTAATTGATGAAAGGTTCTTGTTATCATCAAAAAGAAACCCAGAGCTTCTTTTCAACAAAGAAGAATGCCTTTACTTATTCACAGAGTATGTTATGTTTGCTCCATTCCATGAATTTGAAGAACAGGCGAAAAAGTTTGATATTGGAATCGGAAACAACTCTAAGTTGAATTTATTTACTTATGCAGCTTCAAATGACCAAAGATCTTTGTATGTTAAGCTTGCGAATTCAATGATTTTAGCAAATTTGATATTTACATGCTTAATTTCACGTCCTTTGATTATAGTTGCTAACAACACAGAAAGATTTTTATTGGTTGCCATCAAATTATCATGTTTCTCACCTAATTTCGATCGTACCAAATTAATTTTAACAGATGCAGTTGATCCACAAGAAATTACAGAAGGAATGATCTGCGTCACGAAAAGCTTGAAGAATAACAACATAGAGCATTGCTCGATTCTTTATATTGATCAAAACATGTATGAAGGAGTTATCGTTGAAAGAGAATCAGCATTAGTCGGACTTTCTCATATGGAACCTGCGCAGTCGAGTCCATCGTTCATTTACACAGCTTATAACAAAATATTCCAATTTTTGAGCAAAATCGATATTTCCTTTACAAAAGCTATGAAACAGTCTAAAAAAGAGTTTAACATTTGCAGGTCATTGACAGAGGCAGGAATAAAGAGATGTGATTTTCCAATCGCTTCAAACTTGCTAAAGAAGGATGGACACCCTGAAGAAGCGGAGCTCATCATGAAGCATATCCCTACAGTGCAAAAAGCCGCTTGTTTCTTTTAATTTTATCTTTATGTTTGTTTTATTTTCATTATTTGTTGCGTATAAATCAATTTTAGTTTTGACAGAGGTCAAAGAGGGTCGGTCTTAAAACAAAATATTTACAATAATTTAATAAAACATAATTTTTCATAAAATTATTTGTAAATATTTTGGTATTTGAATTTTCAAACAATACATGAATAAACATTCTGAGATTTATACAATACTCACAATGAAATTTCGAACTTAAACTTCGATTTTCCGAAAAACGCCTCAGGATCGAACGGTGCATCATTTGGCACAATAGGAATAGAATTACGTCTATTCTGGTGTCTGAACTGCACATTCGGGACGTGGAACTGTCTCGGCATCATCCTGTAGACATTTAACTGCGGTTGCTCGTAAACATCAGGATTATGCGTTAGTTCATAGAGCACGTTGTCATTTGTAATGGGTTCACCCTCCACCGTCGAGAGGCACAGATACCAGAATATCTGGTCCGGCGTCGCCTGCTTCAGCTCCTGCAACGCATTGTAAACCGCGATTGAGATTGCATGGTAATTATGACGCAGCGGGATCGGCTGGTCAGCGAACCAGTAGGTGCCGTCGGGGAGCGGTGAAAATTCAGAAGAATGTATTGTCAAGAAGCGTAAGAAGAGGACTGCATCAACGTCTGGAATATCTGTATGTTGCGCGAATTGGTGTATGGTCATCGGTCCGTTCTGTGTCAGCATACTCTCAATGGATGAAATTAGCACAGAATCGGAGATTGAAACTGCAGTTTTGAATTTAAGGGCCCATTTGATAAGCCCAGAGGATGGAACCTGTACGAATTGATCACTGTCTTGCAACACGGACATTATTTTCCTTTTTGTTATAGAACTTGCCGGTACATATCCGTCATTTGCAGTTTTAACACACGCAGAGCAGTTTTCGATCAGCGTGTAGATCCGGTCCTGGGTCAGCACAGCTGTCTGCTCCTCCTGAAACAAAGCAACAATCAATTCGCGCAGGGAATCAAATCGTTGCTCCATTTCACCCCCTCTGTATTTCTTTTGGGAAAAAGTGACTTATAGACGAAAAGTGACATAAATTTCTTTAAATGTGACAAAAATTCATGAAAAGTGACTTTTGTTGATAAAAAGTGTCGAACCTTAAATAAAAGTGTCGATAGAGATCAAAAATGAAAGCTGGGCTCATGAAATTTAACGTACATTTTCTATTGTTCTATTGATTTACGGAAATAAAAGAGTTACCTATTCCCAAAACACAGTATGCATAGAATAAAGATGATAGGCAAATCTCTTTATGTAAATGTTTAACTACAGTTTATCTTATTAACACAGCTGGTTATCGTCCAGTAACTCGAAATTCACGTTTTATTTCAAATACCTTCAAATCTTACAAGTAACGATTCTATTATCACTGCATGCGGTTTTGTCGCAGTTTTTCGTCTTATTTCTCTAAAACCTGCAAATCAATATATCAATGATTTCATAAAAGCATATTTCCGACTTGCTGCCTAGTCCCTCAGATCGATTTTTTCCTAATAAAGAGTACACATAAATATCATCAAGAATCTATCGGCTCATTTTGAATTGCAAAAATAAACTCATCATTCTTTCACTTTCAGAGACAGCATTACAACTGTTTGCATTCTTCATGCAATAGATATCAAGCCCTTTAGGTTATTTATTACGTATTGCTGTTTTGTTATTGGAATAAACTATTGATTTCTTTTTCTATATGCTATTTTACAAGGATAATGAAATATTTGGTTTCCATAGCTCTTGCAGATGATATTCACTAATGATTTTATAACAAAAAGCATTTCTTGAAATAAATGACGTGCTATTTCGATCCAAAATCTATTTTTAGCTGTTTTATATGTACACGTCTAAAATATAGACAGCCCCAGTGTTTGTATTGCATTAATCACAGTCAAAAGGCTAAAAATGCAGTTTTAAGCTAAAAAAGAGATTTATTTTTCGTTTGGACAAAAATTGGCCGATAGATTTCGAATAAGCTTTTACAGGGATGATATTAATCATATTTACTATATAATTAATATGTTTTCAAGCGAAAATAATTTTTTTCGTACGTTAATTTTTGTGAGTCCAGCTTTCAAAAATGTGACAATACCCTTTCAAAATTTATTAAAAAGTGACTATCGGCAGTTAAAAGTGACCAATAACTATGAAAATCAAGATTTATGGGTTATAGATTTTGTTTTTAGCCTTTCCTTCAATTGGATGGCAGGATGTATATGCTAGATAGTAGTATACAGAGTGTGATTTGCCACTGAAGTCCAAAATTTTGGACACCCATGGTAAATCAACAATCTGAGAATATTCATAATCATAATTTCCCTAATATAATAAAATAAACAATTTTCCTATAATTTATATCGAAATCCTAGAACCAATAGAATGTTTCACGTTCATTGGGCTGCATCCATTTATGAATATTCTCAGAGTGGGGATTTACCATGGGTGGACAAAATTTTGGACTCCCATGGCAAATCACAATCTGTATGCTACTTAGATTTAAGTTTTTGCAAGTTTTGTTTTGATATTGTTCGATTCTTGTGTAAGATTAAGCATCCTTTCTATTTCAATTTGATTTCTTTTTATCCACATATATGTGCTTCGTAATGAGGGATCATCTTCTTAAATTTAATTTATGAGATGAAATATTCGAAAAATATCGATACAAAATGACAAGGTTGTTTGTATAGAGTATAACTACAGAAGTTTTTATTGTTAGATAGATATATTATTTAATTAACAGCAGGAACTATCTTTAGAATCCTTTGGCTTTCGCTGAATTTTTTTCTCGACAATAGATCCACGTTTGAAAAATTCTGAAAGAGCCTGTTCGAACAAACTTGATATACCGACACCTGTTTTTGCGCTCGTTTCAAAGAATGGCATGTGGTATTTGGCCGCAATGTTGGAAAGGTCATCGTTGGTGATGATTCTTTCCTCAGCAAGATCAACTTTATTTCCAGCGAGCAAGATAATAATATTTTCATCGCAATTAGTCATAACCATTGGATACCAATAATCTACAATACTGTCGGCTTTCGGTTTTGTGACATCGACAACTATAATCGCGATTTGACTGTTTCTAAAATACATTGGCACCAAGTTTCTGTATGCCTCCTGCCCGGCCGTATCCCACATGCTTAAAATATACGTATTTCCCGAATAAATGACTTCTTTTTCGACACACGCCGCCCCAAGCGTCGGATGAATGTTCGGATTGTGCTTGTTCTCGTGGTAGCGTGTGACGATGGATGATTTTCCTACATCCGCATCGCCAACTATAACTACCTTTACTATAGTTTTCTGATCTTCCATTATGAATGTCACTTTTACCCTCCATTCTATGACAATTCTTTAATATATTGCTCCACACATTATAACACGGTACTGCTTTGTAAACTTAAATTTTGACACATAAATTCCAAATCATTCCGACATTTTCATGTTTATTGTCATAAATTTTATATTTACAAGGCAAAATTAATTCTGACAAATAAAACTTTATTTGTCAAATACATTAATTTACACGAAAAATGCATTTTATTTGACATATTTTATGAAAAGCATTTTATTATGCATATTATAGTAAAATCAGATCATAGTAATATAGGATTCAATGATTGAGGTGATGAGTGAAATAATTTTTGATTTACATAAAAAGATGAAAACAAAATATTTATTAATCATAAACAATAGTATAACCGGGAATTGACTCATTCCCGAATTTGACGTTCTGGCTCTAAGATATCTGGAAGCCGAACGCAAAAACAAGTTCATAAACCGCACGTGTTACATGTATCGAATTTTCTTCTGCTGAATCTCTCTGAAGTTACACAAAAGCTGGAAAACTGGGTGCTCGAGTGACATCAGACCGGTAATGACTGGGTCACTTGTGTGTATACCGATCTTGATAACAAAATCGATTCCAATTTCTTTCTGAAGTTCATCTCTTCCAAGCAGAATCTGACTGCTTCTTCCACATGTTCTGATGGCTTGTTGATAGCCATGAAGCCACCGCAGAATGTGTATTTGTTTATAAACGATCTCACTTTGGAAAGCGTCGTATACTTCACTAAAACTGTGTCTAATGTGCAAATCATCTTCGCATTGATCTTCATTTGCTGTTCAATCGGTTGAGGTTCTTTCGGCACAAACATGATATCACCGATTGTCGCTGAGTGAGTGCTGAAATAATACGAATTGTCGTTTCCAATGTCCTCCAATATCTGGTGTGGAATGACTTCAGAAAGCATCATTGAAATGCATTGGTGATGCTGTTCAATCGCGTTCTGGACGTAGACAAATTTAGTTATATCTTTAACAATGACAACGCATTGTGTGACTTGGTTTGTGTCGAAATCTAAAGCTGCGTGTGTGTCGCAGAAAGCAATGCATTCCATTTAGAAGTGATAATCGTTCCCTTCTCTGTCATTGAGTTGTATCTCTCTCATGAAACGAGGCTCTTCGCATTTGTTGAATATGTTCATTATCTTTGTCACGAAGTAATCCATATCTGCTTTAGAATTAGTTTCGACTTCGAGGTCGTGGAAATTGTTGACGTCCAAATTCTTGTTGAGAACAGCAATTCCTGTGTGAGTGAGAGCTGTGAATCTCGAAGACTCTTCGAATGTCGTGTGTTTGTCACTGAAGCATCTTACTGTCTGAATTAGATCGAGAACAACGTCGTGACTCATTGTTATCATCGGATCAATCATAAACAGTAACTTCATCGCATCTTTCGTGATCTTTCTGACCCTCAGCAAAAATACTCATCAGCAAAACAACAATATCGCCAGCAAACGTGAATTCTTGTGAAGCGAGGCGCTCGAAGCCTGCAAAGTTAACAGGGATTGTGTTATAGTCTTCATACAAGATTCCCATACTGAAGACATATTGGTCTTGAATCTGGATCCAATTATAGAGTTGATTTCTCACTTTTAGATAATGTTCCTAAAGTTTCGTTCAAAAGAAGAGATTGCATCTCTAAAATCTACTTAACTTCTGTTCTATTCGGCCCTTTTGTTTCCATTGGATAACACTCCAAGAAAGACAAAGCGATCGCCAAAAACGTCATTCTCATCGACGCGAAAGGAGTCTTAACATAACCGGATGCCTGGCAATCAATGTCGGCATTGATTACGAAAGCCTTTTGGTAAAAGTATGACGTGAAAACAAACAAACGTAGGAATGATCGATAAAGCAAGTAAAACAATCATTGGAGTATTAAGAAGATCCAAATTCATTATAGAGATTGCAGAAAGAGCAGCGTTGTCCTGCTTCGATCTTCTTGTCTGTTCGCCAATGATTTTCTTGAGTTCGCTCATTGGAAGAGAGATGAAACAAGAAGCGATGTCTTCCATCTGCGTCTAAAACATGAAAAGATACAACATCATTGGGAAAGAATAAAGTAACAAACAAATCAATAAAGAACAAACCATGTGAATGTTGATGCTCAATGGAATGGTGTTGAATGATGTCGCGAGTGTGAATTCTTCTGTTATGTCTTTAACGAATGTAAATAAATTAAGAGAAAGATGGAAATAAGAAATGTCCATCGTATCTGTCTCCAAAAATCTAACAATAAGTTCGTTAAGTGTTGATCCTGTATTTCCTATAACTTCGTTACTAAATCTGTCTATAAATCTCTTCACAGGTGCTCTTGTGCTGTCTATTTCCTGCAGGGCATCAGCAGTCAATGCCATCGCTTGTCTAACTAAATATTCATAGTTGGCGAGTTTGTCGTCTGATGGATAGTATTTAGCGATGTATTGCGGATACCAATGTGGAGAAATTTGCTGCTTTCTTTCTTCTGAGTTCGACATTGGGGTGTCCGCTGTATGATAGAGACCCATGTTGAGGCATTTAAATAGAGCATAACGAGTAATAACGTGAAGAAGATTCGATGCTTGGTTCCGGAAATTCGATGTTCGTTGGATTTCTTCAACAACGCCATTGAGTTTATGTACGAAGACACTCACGAAGGCCAAAAGAACGACACTTACAATGAAGAAAAAGATCATTGCGACCCAAACTTGGCCGATTTTTTCGTGAAGAAGTAATCCATTGACATCTTCTTTCTTTTGTAGCATATTCTTATCTACATCGTCTGTGTTGATCTCGTGACCAAGAATTTCGATGTCTTGAACGAGATCTGATCAATTTCCGCCAATCATTGGAAAAATCGTGATAATATTCTTAAGAGCACGATCAAAATGCGCAGGAACTCCAGAATTGAGCATGTTTAAGTCATCAAATAGTTTTCTTGCAGATGTGATTATCGTAAGCATTGAAGAACGAAATAATTTCAGAAGTCGTTGAAGTGTTTCTGTGACTTATAATATGGCACATTTGGAGGTAATAAGCACGCTTGATGATCATTGTTGAATATTTCGTCAATACTGGAACATTATTTCTTTGATGAGCTCGTTCCACGGGACGTCGAGGAACCCCGCGAAGTCCTGGTATGAGTCTGATTCAAGTTTACTTTCGTCAAAACCTGAATCATTTATCAAAAAAATTGAAATTGAGAACTTCATCTCGTTCAAAAATTATTTCTTTAGGGCTGGAAAGCCCAAAAATACAATAAAAATCAATTCTATTGCTTATAACGTACAAATTTTTAATTTGAGAGGAGTGATGTGAAAAATGGAGATTTTTGGAGTTATCATATTAGGCATATTAATAATGTTAAAAAGTTGAAAACGGTTTGATCTGAAAAAAATAGTGTCACATTTTAACAATGAAATATAATAGATCTGTATTTGGAAACGGAAAGCAAAATCAAACAAAGACATTTTCTCCTCATTTATTTTTACACCCCCTCTTATAATTAATTTCCTTACAAATGTACTGATGCGGCTTAACTTACAGTTAGTTTTATTTTTGAATATAAATAAGACCATTTGATTAGTAATAGTTTGTACATTATATATACGAAATATCTAGCAAATCGCCACATGAGATTCTGGGAAAAATTGAGATGAAATTTTTTAAGGATTGAAAACTATTTTTATCAATTTATGCTAAAGAAGAAGCTTCTTGGATTAATTATCATATCTTTTGCAATGTTCATGTTAGCAAGAATACTATGGCAAAAGATTGTATAGTCTGTCTTTGTTGGTGAGCGAAAACATAACTTTCTTTGTTCCTGTGAAAAAATGCGACGATAGAAAAAGTACGTTAAAAAGCGCGATTGTACATTTTTCCTTACTAACGCATTATTATAATCTGCATAATGCATACAATAGATTTATGGAATCATTTAAGATATTAGTTTTTTTGATCAGAAAATCAGCTCTGACTATATGCGTAAATACCAAATTTCATAAAATTATGATTGAAAATCAATTATTTTGAAAGATTTACTTGACGGAAACGATATAATTCAATATCATGAATAATGAACTAAAGAGATAACGAAATCCTTCATGAACTATACTATTTTCGAGTCAAAAAGCTTAGTTTTTCAATACTGGACCTGCTGTGATCATATTGGACAAGTTTGGGATATATTTCAAATTTTCTGATCGTTTCCTTTCGGATATAGCATATATAGGCATGACATAGTACATTGGTCATAGTCTTAAGGCTCAATTCTAGTTTTATGAGTCAAGCAACCGTCACTTTTAGTCAAAAATGGATTATTCGAGACCAATAACATTGGCGAAGAATGACAATAGAATTTTGTATGTCAGAAACATTCCTTTCGGTTTCGATGGTAAAGATGTCTTCGAATTGTTTTCTCGATAATATATGGTTCAATTTTTCAGATCAGAATTGGATGCACACCATCGACAACTGGACACGCGTTCGTTGTCAACGACAATATCTTAGACGCACAAGCACTACTACACATTACAAAACAGATATTTAATTGTTCAATATTACAGAATTAACCAACAACAATCGGCAAAATAACACCGCTTTCCTAATGAAAATCACAAGGTTTGGAAGAATACATTATTCCTTATCTTATTACTCGTTTACCCAATTTTAACAAAAAATTCTTTGAGTCCATGGGTTACTTTATATAATTATAGTTTCTTAAGTTATTTTATTGATCAATATATTTTCTTCAAAATATATTTTTTGCGGTTTCATGGATTTAGTGTAGATTTAAACTCACTGCTTTGTTTGCAATAACGTGTATAAGTAAAGCTTGATATAACTTCATATTGATTTTTATTTCAAATAATTTCCAACTAATAACGACCAGAAATGGCCGGAAACAGTCAACATAGGGCTTAAATAGACTATTTTCCAGCCAAAAAAGGAGTGTCAGCCAAATAAAAAAGCCATCGTTATTTGACCAAATATTATAACGAATGTTGGATCTTCACTTTCACTCAAATTCCTTTTTGAACTTAATATTGCATTATGTGATATGTAAACAAGCAGAAATCCAATTTTTTTCCTTCAATGTCGTAAATGTTGCGCAAAAAAACAAATGTAAGCACCCACAAAGACCATACATACACTGCAGTCGTCATAATATTTATATGTTTTGTCTGAAATATAGTTAAAAAGCTAAAATACATTTAAATTTCTCAAGCAGTCCGTAAATAAATAAATTTAGATTTGTGCAACAATAGGAATCGATTGGAAATAAGAGTTACGCATCTTATACCTGAACTTCGCAGGAACTGGAAAATTGATAGTCCTTGTCCAAACATCTTCGACCGTTTTGGTGATGATTGGCTCTTCATGCTTCCCAACTGAGAGCGGTTCCGGCTCCTCCGGAGTCTGTTCTGTTTCTGATTTAGGTTTATTATTTTGCCTTCTCCTTGCATTCCTCTTCTGGCGAATTGTCCATTTCTTTAGTTCTCTGCGGTCTCGACTAAAAATCGGGATCGTGAGTACTATTTGTTCGTCTGTTTCTTTTGATGCCGGTCTCGCAATATATCCGAGCTGGTGGAGCGACCCGTTAATGGAAGACTTGCATTTTCCCATGAGTAGAATCAGTTGCTTGATATTTATAGCAATAGAGTTCTCCATGAAAATAACGCCTGTGGCAAAACTCCTCTTCCAGTCATTTTCGTCATGTTTTACGACATATTCTTTAATAATTTTCAGGCGTTTATTGAACATTTCCACCTTTTCGCCCCTTTTAGCGTTGGCCACTTCCATATGGAACCTGTCGCGCAGCTGCATGTAGCCCTCGAGGTCAGCTTCACTTAGAAGTTTCAAGTTGCCGGTGCATTTTCCGTTTTTGACTTCCCTGATGTCCTCGACGTCGTCTGTTTCCATTGATGAAATTTGAATTAAAAATACCCAAAAATTGTCAAACTTTGGGTATAGCTTTCAAATGCTTCGAAAAGTTCATGCTTCAAAGAAAAAGATATGGTTGAATAAATGAAGTGAGGTCAAAATTATTTGAATAAATTCAATGCATATCCATCACTTTTTTGACCACATTCAACATTCTTTCGCTGCTGAAGAGGAATATATCATATTTCATTTGTGTCAAACGATAGTTATCAAAAAATGAGAGAATTTAAAGGACTATCCATGCTGTACAGTGAATGTAGCGCGATTTCATTAGTTTTTCAAAAAACGTTAAATTTCTCTCAATTTGAAAATGACGAAAAACATTCTCTATTTTGATTTATAGAATTAAACTTTTCGTAGATTTTTGAAAGAAGCACAAAAGTGTCAGAAAAATCTTTTTAATTATTCTCGCTTTGCTTGCCAAAAAGTGACTAGCATTCTGCAAAAATTCTGGCCTCGAACTCTGCATGAGCTTACAGAAGCATCACCCAGAGGAATGTAAAATTGACTACAAAACTCTGACATTTAGAAATGAATCAACAAGTTAATTTCATTGCTCTGAATAATATGAGGTGGGAAATTAGAAAAAAAATATTGATGTCGATTATCTAAAGTTGCTGACACTTCATATCCAACACCACCGATATATGTTAATATATACATATACATGAGCTGAATATCTCTCAATCATGGTTTGGGCTTCTATTGTCTTCTATGGGGTCAAAATCGTAAAGAAATCACATCAAAGGAGCATGGTATTTATTGAAAAGCGTTCTTGGATTTTAAGAATTCAAAAATTTCATGAGACTTCATTTCTATTGCAATTGATAATGGAGATTTATATCATAATGATGATAAAATGTGAATGATTGACATTACATCATAGTGATAATTAAACTAGTTTGACTTACTTGAGTTAGTGATAAGCAAAGCTTAGCTGCTCACGAATTGCATTCAAATTTTGAGACCACTATATAAGGAAAATATAAAGTAACCAATTATCCACTATGTTGAATTGAAACAAAATAACAATCTCAATTTCTCGCACCTCAGCACGATGGCATTGGAGCACATCAACGGGCAGATCCGAAACGTATGCAATGAAAATGATACATTTGAAATGGTTGTTTTAATTTCTTTCTAAGTATATTCATGCTATGCGCCAAATGAATGAGCTCCAAATCCACTTCCATTAAAAAGGACGCGACTTTCGATCAAACAAAATGCTGCACAAACGTTATGCTCCTCACACACATCACCGAAGAAGCAGTTGTAGATGCTTTGCTGGCCAAATGTGGATGGCACTTTCCCTCAAATCACGCAATTATTGTAGATCAATTATCAACCATCTCTGCAAAAATCAAGGTTGGTAAATATCTTGAGCATCAGCTTCATGGAACAGGAATTAAGTCGAGGTTCATGCAAAAAATGAAATAATCAAAATTCAATTCCAAATATTTTATTTTCATTCATTTTAAACTAAACCATTAATATTTACTCTTAATTGCTATTAATATCCATTTAATAAATCAATCAAACTATTCAGGTAGTGGGGAAAATGCGTAGAAGAAATTGCATAGTGGATGTGAACATAAGAAATATTTCAATGAGTTCTATCAATTCCACTATTGCATTTTCCCACAAACAGATTTACCGGTTCTGACAATCTGACAATTTACAGAGTGACTCATTGACCCGCAAAACAATAATAAACTTTATTGAGCTTGCCAAAGATATTGTAAAGATTATACTTTGTGATGTTTGTGTTAATAATTTAGCCCATTATCATTTTCATGATTTGACATTGAAAGTTTTTAATGTTTTCAATTATTGATAAAAATACAAACAAAATTTTATTCGTGTAGGATGTTATCTTTGATCTTCTTCTCTATGAATTCGAGAGCTGGGAAGTTCTGTGACAGAATGGACAATGCAGGTATCATTTTCTCTGTGTAAACTTCAGATGTGTATTCTTTCGCTGTTTGTGGTAATAATTTTGCCCACGAAGGGTCACTTCTGATGTTTTCCGTCTGTTTCTCCTTGTAAATATTATCACACATCGCGTGAAAATATTCTAATGTTCGAGATGTATTGGCAAAGTTGGACAAATAGATGAAAAACTTGCCAATGTCTGTTGGATTTAGGTTATTAGTTACATATGTGTCAAGTGTTAACGATGTTTTCATTAAATCTGTTGCAATAAATAATTGTTGCATGAAACCCCAAAATTCAGGTTTGTCGATTTTCTCGAAGAAAGAACTCTTTGAGAGGAGCTCAGCTGTCAAAGAAAATGATGATATTTCCATTGGACTTTCTGCACCAAATAAATGAAAAGTTCTTGATTTTGAGCAAATGTGGTAATAAGAGGAATATCCGTTATGCCCTACATCATGGCACAGTGCTGCAATGAACAAAGCCGTTTTCTGCAAACCTTCAAAATATTTCGTGAGATTTGCTTTGTAATAAATGAAATACAGAAACTGGGCCGTGTCAACGGCGTGGACCCAGTTGTGATACGGGAGCGCTTTGTAGTGCTCTTTAACAGACTCCAGAAATCTCAATATTGATTGATCATCGCATTCCAAGAATTCGTTGATTCCCATCTTTTGGAAAATATTGAATGGCACTGTCAATGAATTTGATTCTATTCTCGCATCGAAGTCTATCGATTCTATGTCATTCCCTGCCGCTGA
This sequence comes from Trichomonas tenax, assembly GCA_023091735.1. Taxonomy (NCBI): domain Eukaryota; phylum Parabasalia; order Trichomonadida; family Trichomonadidae; genus Trichomonas; species Trichomonas tenax. The sequence goes on from JALKBU010000057.1 coordinate 61,393, forward strand.
GATTTGAATATCTTCGATTACTTCCTTCTGTGGACGATATTGAATTGTTTTGATGATGAACGGCTTCAAAATCGTCAACAAAGTCGCATATAGCGCCGGAGGTTGGTTTTCTCCAATAAACAGCAATGTCCAGTTATCGAACTTGAATGAGACTGCGTAATTATTGCCTTCGAATATTGCTCCTTTGTAGAGATCCGGATCAATCAAAAATGTCGAAATTCCTTCAGTTATTTTCGAAAAATCAACAATTAACTCTGTCTGCTCTATTGACAGCATCACTAATGTCTCTGTCTCGAATGCTGCGTATGAAGGCATTTTTATCGCTTGGCAGATCTCTTTCATCATCAGTTGCAGCAAATTTTTATCCGTTTTCTGGACAATGTTTTTAATGATATCTAAAGCTAAATTCACTGAGTTTTTGTGGTATTCTTCGTCCTGAATGACCTTTTGGAGCTCCATGAACCTAAGTTTGTAAATGCAGAAGCAACTGAAAGCTTTGACAATGGAAAACTGAATTTTGTCGAATCTCGCAACTTGATTCAAAGAATTTGCTGCAACAATGTTCACCTGATCAGTTATGACCCTCAGCAGTGAATAGCAATATATATTCGCGTTAAAACCTTTGATTCGCGAAGGATCCGGTGTCAAAATTTCATCATTAAATCCATCGAATCTAAAAACTCCAGGACACTCAATTGTGTTTCTAACAGTCATAACATGCTGTCCTCCGAGATATAATGACACGTATTCGCAGTTCAGGACGTTGACTATTGACTGGAGAACTTTTAGCAAAAATTTATCATCGTTTATCGATTCCGGACTGAATTTTTTGATTTCATTTCTAAATTTCTTCAGTGATTTCTTTGATTGCTCCAAAGTGTCTTGATTTGCATTTAAAAGGCACTGCGGGACAATCAGTGAAAGATTTGCACAGAAAGAGTTCTTATTAATCTGATCAGAGACAGAATATGTTGTAAACAGAGCAGAAACATTTCCTTGAGTATCGTATAATGGATAACATCCTTGTTCTTGTTTGTTTGTGATTTCTTTCTTTGTCAAATAGCACTCTTTCTCTATACCCTGGAAATCTACAATGTGCGTTACCAATCTCTTGTTGAATAACTCGAAATAATATAATTCGTTTTCGTTGTCAATAATATAAATCGTTGAATCATTTAATGGGGTTGTTCCAATGAATTGCAGCAATTTGTCGAATGTATCTTTCGACAAAAGTTCATTATCGAAGTTCCTTTTCTTGATTTGGACGGAAATGCTGTGATCTACATTCTCATATGAAGCGTTTTCGTCTAAAAGAGGCTTCATTATGATAGAAAAGAATGTTGCAACATAAATATCTTCTTGCGAGAAAGTAACTGCTTTGTTTGATGTAAACAATATCTCAACAACTGAATCAGTTCCTATTGGCACTAAAAGAACTTTCAGGTTGTCAGGATTCAACAGAGGATCAATGGAATTAGAGAATTCCGGCTCTTGCGATGAATTATCTATCAAAACAACAGTGTTTTTCTTCACTGCTGTTAAAATCAATGCATTGTTATCATTCAGTTCGATTGACATCGTTTTGTTGAACCTGCATCGAAAAAAAGATGTCTTCAAGTTCCTCGTGAACACGTAAACGCACTGACTATCGAATATGTGTTCTGTCTCTTCGATGAATTTCTCTAAAAACGAGGATTCGTGGACAAAATCAGACAACAAATTATACGAATTTATACATTTTCCTATTCGCTGCAACTGATACAGCGCAGACTCTATGAACGGAATTTTCGATTTCTCGTTGATTTGCTGAAAAACTGATGGAAAATTAGACATAATTTGTTGTCCCAAAAACGTTTCGAGCATAATTGGGTTATTTGCAGCGTAAAGGTCTGCTGTATCACTGTTTACTGCGATAACATTCGATTCTTCAACCATTCTATTTTGTTTGAGATAATCGATTCTCATCTCTTGTTGTACGCGATCATTTTCCAATGATTCCATTTTTTCTTGTATAATTTCCATCTGGCTCTGTAAATACTTGAATGAATTCTCCAAATTCTGCTCAATTTGGTTAGATAAATTCAAAATTTCTGTTGGAAAGGGTTCATGAGAGTGATCACCGGCAACTTTTGTAGATTTCGCGGTTGAAGGTGTAATGAGCTTTGGATTTCGTGTCGATCCCGTGAATCCTCGATTTCCAGAAGAAGTTTTCATTTTTTAATAAAACGATTTTCTGACATCTGACATTTACAAATTTTTATTGCCGGAAAATGTCAAAAATATTTCTTCATTTTAAATTAACATAAAAACTATTTTAATGATATCAACTTTTCCATTAAAAGCAGAACACATGCTTAAAATAATAAATTAGTTAAATATTTAAAGATAATTTTTATGATAATAAGCTTGTAATATCTGAATATGATTAGCATTTACATCATCAGCACAGTTTTATTTAAATGAATTATCAAACCAAGATATTGCCTAAAATTCAATTATACTTTCGTTAGATTTGATCTTTACACATAAATTTTATCCACATATTTAAAGTTACGTAAACAAAACCAAAAACAATATATTTCAGTCGTCATCGGAAGAACCAAGGTCGAAGAAAAGGTCTGAATCGCCTCCAGGAAGCTTTCCGCCGTACTCAGAGACCATTATGTCGCCCATTGTCTTGAACTGCCCCTTGATGAAGGATCCCCAAGGATCAGCAATTTCTTCTTCAGTGAACGGAGGAGGCGATGTTGGTCTCGGAGGAAGTCTCGATTTAGTCGATGCTGCTGTCGGAACCATCGGGATTGGTGGTGGAGGACCGAACACGAAGGCTGTCTTAGGTGGCGGCGGAAGAAATGGCTTCGATTCTTCCTCTTCTTCATGCTCTTCTTCCTCGTCTGTCGCTGGTATTGGTATAACAGGGATTGGCGGTGGAACACCGAATGATTCATTCGATGAAACATCTTCTTCAGACGAAGAGTCGTTATTTGTTGTCTTAACGAAGTGATACGACTCCTCTTCTTCGTTGCTGTGGCTACCCTCTGGTACAGGAATCGGCGGCGGTGTCTGTGGCGGCTTTTCTTCGCTGTCTGAGTCTGAATTTTCGGCTTCGAATCTGTTAATGTTGGGTTTAGTGAATTCTACGATTCCTGGTGTCGAGTGGCTGTCTGAGAATGATGAAGATGATTCATCTTCACTCTCAGATTCTGAGTTTGCTGATGAAACATCTATTTCTGTTGAATCGAGTGAATTATTTGTTTCTTCTCTGATATTGAACACTGCAGCGATGCGGTGAAGCTGCGCCCAGTAGTTTGCGAGATCAAAATGCCTGTGATGGAATAATTTTGCAATTGTTTCTTTAACATTGCAATTCTTTTCGAAATTATCGATTGGATACTCTGCATGAGCTAAGGGCTCAAAGATTGCAAGTAATGCGTTGTGAATATTTGATTTTGTTGGGTTTTCGAGTGTTAAATTGAATAATTTGGTGAGCATCTCATCAGCGATTGGAGGAATTGTCTCCAAGAAAGGTATAAGTCTAACAACCAATTGCAAAGCTGATCCTTTGTTGATAGCGAACTCATTATCGCTGATAATGAATTTCGCTAAATTTTCGAAGTTGTCGATAAAGAATTTCTCAAGGTTCGTGATATTATCGTTCTGAGTATAGTTGTCGTCGAATGCAGCATCGACAAATTCGATCTGAGAAAATAATGCTAATAAAACTTTGAAGCAAACGTGAGAAAACATAGTGGAATCAGATTCTACGGCATTTTTAAGTATTGTTCCGAGTTTCGCTTGTTCACAAATCGTTGTAAAACATTTATTGTTCGTATTCAATGCTGTACAAATGTTTGTCAGAATATTTCCTATCTGAACATTTTTTGTTGCTATGAGTCTGTCATATAATATCTGCGTTACGTTGATTTTGTCGAAATAATAAGTCATGGCTCTCGAAGAAATTGTCGAAAGCGAACGAATCACGTCGTAAACTGGTGTATAATTAATGTGTGTCAACAAATCCGGCAGAAAATCGTCGAATTCTGTAATGGCATAGATAACTTGATCATTTTGGGGTTTTAAGACACTTGTGAACACTTCCGCGACTGTCAACAGAGTGAATTGGTTCGTGTTTTCGTCTTTAGCTAATCTTAGCAGTGTCTCAACGAACGATTTGTTGCGCATTAACTGATAAGACGTTCTCTCTGCGTAAGCGCGTAAAACTAAATCATAGAAATGCTGATCTTCAGGAGTAATCGATTGGTCAACATTTAACGCACACGTAACTAAATCATTAAAATTATTTTCTATGAAATTAATAACAGCCGCGTTATGAGCCAAAACGGCTTTGGTGATGTGTGGAGTGTGAACTAGAGCCTCCATTGTGCAGTTTTCGGACTGCAGAAGCGTGTTTATCTTCTCAAAAAGATTTCGCTGATTGAAGAAATCGAACATAAAAATTAGAAACCGACCGTTTGATTTTATTGCGTTTTCTAATGTTTTTCATGTATAGACATCGAATCTTTCATTATTTTGAGTTTCCTTTTTTGGGATCAACGGAATATTTTGATATTTTCGTTTTTATTATCAAAAATAGATTTTACATCATATATAAATAATAAATATCATAATTAAATCGAAAAATAAATTGTCGAAATTGAACAAATTATTTTTGAGATTTAATTTTGAGCCTAGGATTTAAAATGTCTAGAAATGATCAATATAAAAGAAAAAATGGAAAATAATTTTTGAAATTTATTTTTGCGGTTTCTCATGTTATTTAGTATATACATAGTCTGTAAATGATAATTATTAGATCAAAATTGGAAAATAGTTTTTGAAATTTAATTTGGGTTCTAATTATGATAATTAGAATATGCTTTTATTGTATATAACAAATGTCAAGTTAAAATCGAATTTTATGTTCTGATTATTTCACAAAATTCAGGATATGTGGTTGTGCATAATTTTGTTACTTTGGTTATATACATAATATGGAAATGTTATTTTCATGGTCAAAAAAGAAAAATATTTTAACATGTGTTTTTACTATATTAATAGAGACTGTATATAAAAATAATCCGATTGGCCAAAATTGTTTGAGAAAAGGTCAAATCCAGTAAAATATCAAAAATGTAAAAATCATATTTCAAGCTTTTTAAGAGAAAAATATGCTTTAGATATGATAGAACAAACATACTATTGATCAAAACGAAAATTAATTTTAAGACTACAAGATTTTTAGATAAATAAATTTAACAATGGATATAATTATCATTTTTATGGAAATTTTTTGAATTCTGATTGGATTTTTTCCGATAAGTCATTATTTCTAATTTCCACAGTGAAAAATTCATATACATAGCCTATTTTGATTATATTTCAAGTTGAAATCGATAAATAATTTTATAAAAATGAAAATCAAAATAAACCAAAAATATAGGATATAAAGAGAATGTGAAAATGAAAAATGCTCAAAAAATAAAAAGATATTTTTTGAAAAAGAAGTGAAAAAATTTTAAAAAATGAATTTCCCCCAAAACAGTCTTTACCAGCAAGTCAAATCTGGTCACCACACGTACTACATGAACCAGTCGGGTGTCTGGCCAGTGATTGACAAGCCTTCTGGCAGCATTCGTCACAAATTTACAAAAGCTGAAGATGAATTGTTGAAATCTTTAGTTGAAAAATACGGAGAAACGAACTGGGTAGCTGTATCCGCCCAAATGAAAACGAGATCGCCAAGGCAATGCCGCGAACGTTACAAAAATTATTTATCGCCGAAAATTCAAAACGGGCCTTGGACACCTGAAGAGGAACAGCTTCTTATCGAAAAAGTGAAGGAATATGGTCAGAGATGGGCGAATATTGCCGCTTTTTTTGAACCTCGATCGGATGTTAACGTGAAAAATCATTGGACGGCCATGGTTAATCGACAAATCAGGGAGAGGAACGCATTGGTGAAGAAATCACTCGTTGGATTATTGCCTGATGCCGCTAATATTATCGCATATCAGCAAAACTTAGTTCCTCTCCCGATTCCACAATACCAGCCGATGCAGCAGGCGATTCACCCGTCTATGATACCGATTCAGCAGCCGGCGCCGGTTGTAACGCAGCCACCACAGCCGATAATTCCGGACGAAGTTTTAGCGATGAATACGCCTGATTCAAGCCAGTCTTCGATGGAGTGGCTGGATCAGGATATCCCGGAGTGGTTTCCTGAAAAAGAGCCAAATTCGCACAATGAAAATAATAATTTCGTGTGGGAATGATTTTTGTTTGAAAAATTACTTGTTTTGATTAAATAATAGAGTTTTGTTATGAGGTTATAAAATAGAAATCGATTTTTCATTTTGCATAATTTTGTTATTCTCTAAGCTTTCAAATAATAATCTCACATTTCGATAGCTAAGAGTTTTGCCTGTTTAGTGAACCTTAAAACGAAAATATTTAATATCTCATAAGATTTTTGTGTTAATTGTTACATTGTGGAAGTAAAACAATAGCTTTGTCCAATTTGATGTTGAATCTTTAATGATATTCGATCTCTTTCGTTTTTATTTCATTTGTCATAATATTGTTATATTTGTGATGTCCATAATTGGTCTAATCGATTTGTAAGGATGATATGATTTAAATATTAGATTTTTAATGAACACATTAAATATATAAAATATAAAGAAAAATTATTGCACCAATGATCTCACAGCGTCCTCCAATTGATTGTCTAAGTTTGTTTCGGGATCGAACTGGAAATTATATCTTTCTAATAATTTCTTCAGCTGGATCTGGAAAATCTCTGATTCTTCAGGCTGACCGTATATGCAGGTGAGCATATCGAATTTGCTCTCTGCTTCATCGAGATTTCTTGAATGTTGAACTAAAAGTGAACAAAGGACATCCATGTAATGTTCTTCTGTTGTTTCATCGACAGAATCATTGAATTCACGCTCGAGAATTAATTCTTCCTGTTCTTCATTTTCTGATTCTTCGCATTCTACGTTATAAATGTTGCAGGCGTCCTTCAAAGTATTCAAATCTGGGCATGGATAGATAAATGTCCATCCTGCGTTAAGCAAATCGGCAACAAAACTCGGATATGTTTTCGATTTTTCGATAACTGAATTAGAAATTGTTTTTCCGTTGAGAACTTTCAAGTTTTCGCCACAAACGATCTTCGCTGCAACAGCAAAATGTTTTTGTTCAGCGAGAGGCGTGTTTTTGATTGAAATAACAGAAGCACTCGAAACAGCTTTGAAATTCTTCCACGTGCTTAGCATTGAGTTGTCAGCGATGAATTTCTGAAGCTTTAGCTGCTTCTGGAGTGTCTCTATCGAATCCAATTTCGTTCTGGACATAATTAATTCTTTCAGAGAAGTCCTCGATCCGATATAAGACAGAGAATCGACGTTGACGCCGGTAATGTTGATGATTCCCGTCCTTTTGTACGCCAATTCCCTCTGCGTGAGCCACTGCGGACCTTTCATTTTTTGTAAACGATAAAATAAACTGTTTCGAATGTTTTTCGATTTTCTTCTATTTTTGCGTTATACATACTATGTTATGGCTATATTTTCAATTACATCGAATAATATTTTTTTTTAATATTTTTCGATTTTACTTTCATATTTATATTATATAATATTATATATATTGAATTATATCTATGTTTTCAATTAAAGCGAAAAATAAATTGTGAAAATTAATGTTGTTATTTTTGAATTTTCATAATCATATTATTTAAATCATCAATAGTTTTTCTTTCAGCTTCGCCTTGTTGATCGTGAAGATTCATTTCATGTTGAGCTTCTTCAATATGGACATTAGCTTCTATTATCTGTTTTTCCATTTCGATAATTTTCTGTTTTGTATCTTCTATATTATGTTTAGAAGTATCAATTTCTTTCTTTAATTCGACCAGAGCATTTTGTGATTCAACAAGTAGTATATTTTGTTAATTCGCGACTGAGCTAACTGCATTTTCTATTTTTTGAAAGAGTTTGCAAGACATTGATATCGATTTCTATCTAATGCTTAGGAAAATGTCTCGAATCAGCAAACTGGAAGTGATGATAGCCATAAGTGGTGAAAACCAACTGAAATTTATATAGCGTTACTATTTATATCACAAAAATTGAAAAATAACAAAAATGAAAAATCAAAGAATCAAAAATCTACCCAAAATTGAATTTTAAGCAGCAAAAACGACATGAAAATACATGTAGATTATAAAAACGCAAGAAAAGGAAAGCAAAATAAGTTCATAAACTACGGTTATGTCAAATTTCTAGTCAATGGTTGATATCGTCGAAACCGAGCAAGAGCCAGTCCACATGATCTTCAAGATCCTTGTCGTCGGCGAGATGGGTACAGGAAAGACATCGTTAGTCCGCAAATACGTCGAAGGCGTCTTCTCTGAGTATTATAAGACGACAATTGGCGTCGATTTCGCGAGCAAGGATCTCAAATGGGACGAGAAAACAGACGTCTGCCTGCAGCTGTGGGATATTGCCGGCCAGGAGCGTTTTGGATCGATGACTCACGTTTATTACCAGGAAGCTGTCGGAGCACTGCTTGTCTTCGACGTCATGAGACACCAGACACTCGATCTCGCGGTGCAGTGGAAGAAAGACATTGATAGCAAAGTATTCACATCGCAAGGAAAACCAATCCCATGCATGTTGCTCGGAAACAAGATTGACCTCTGTGAGAATGGAAATTGGGGCAAGACACAAGAAGAAATTAAGCAATTCTGCGAGGAGAATAATTTCGTCGGCTTCTTCGAGACATCTGCACGTACAGGCCAGAACCTCGATGAAGCACATAGAGGGCTTGTCAAATACATCATTGAAAATAAGATTGAACCATTCTCTGAAGGCCATGGCGTCGATCTTAATTCATCAAAGGAAAAGAAAGATGAAGGCGGCTGCTGCTAAAGTCTCTTCGAAAAAATTTGATTTTAATCCTAATTATTTCGTGAGATGAAATAATTGTATTTTCATAATAAAAAATTGGTTATTTCTAAATACAAATCATCTTTTCTCTTTTGCCTCTATTGCATCCTAACCCGATCAAATGCTGTGGTTGACAAAAACTATATTGATTATATATTAAAGGTTTTGGACAGGAATTTGCTAAGAATATAGCTATACATAAACATTTAAACGTATTTATAATATAAATCATTGTCTTCGTTGTAATATTTATTCATTCATATCTTATATGCGACAAAGCATTTTTTAAGAATATAAATATTCATATTTATAAATTCTACATTGATTTATAATATTTATATTTGATGGTATTGAAAAGAAAAAATGATATATTAAAAAATAAAAATTAACAACGATTGTATACGAATTTTTGTTGGTAAATTTGTATTGCTATGATCTTCGAATGGTTCTGGGAGATTTATAGCAGTCAGAATTTATTTATTAAAAACAAAAAATAACACATTACAAAAATTTTTGAGTTCTATTGGTTTTCTAGTTGTACGCTTGTCTAAAGTTTGTCAGTATTGCGTTTAAAAGAGCTTCAGCAGCTCCCGGAACTTGTGAGTCGATTTTCACTAATAATTGCGAAATTTGCGCTAAATTGCCGATGCACGCCTTGTTCGCGCTGTCTCCCATCAATTTCGTTATTGCTTCCGCGAATATGTTGTTCGCTGACTGCTTTTGCGGCTCTGACATTTATTAAAAAACTTTTTGAGAGCTTTACTTGTAAATTTTCTATTTTATTGATTATTTATATTCTATATACAATGTATTATATATTTTCAACAAAGTTTTGACAAAATCTTGTTTTGTTATCGAGATAATGTCATATTTAGTTTAATATTTTAAATTTGAGTATAATATGTTATCTATTTTCTATTTATGCAAAAAAAATTGAAAAATGATTTTTAAGGTATGGAAAAATAAAATGCATTTTGGTTTAATATTTGCAATCTACATATGATAGAAAGCATAAATTGTAGGGTATAATAAAGAGTCAAGAAAAAGTACCATGTTTACATGGCAGTTCTAAATACGTTTTGACATGTAAAGTCTGCCATTATAACAAAGGGTGTGATATTAAGCTTGATGGACTCCCTAGCAAGCTTGATACGCACTCTAACAAGCTTGATAGACTCTCTAATAAGATTAGCCGATGCTATAACAAGCTTAATTGAACTTTATAAATACACATTCTAATTAGCTAACTAATCTTACATGTCAAAATAAAATACATTTGCCATGTAAACACTTTGTTTTTTCATGACTTTTTATATATTATCTCAAAATCCAAAATAAATTCGATAAATCTATTTTATATTTAAAGAAAATACTTTTAACTGTGAAAAAAAATTACCCATCCAAAACAAGCCGAAACTATCATATTCAGAGTCACAACCATTTGTTTAAGCTATATTCGGCTTCCTAAGGCTTGGTGTAAGAAATTGCACAATAAAAATTTTATATCGTTAAAAATACGATTTTTAGACACTATTTTGTCTATGCATTTCATATTTGCAAAAATAAAGACAACTTTACATATAAAATCTCTCGTTTTTGAATAATTTCCAAGTTTTTGTTATTTCTAAACGATTTATATACTAAATATCGAAGAAAAATCGATTTTGATTTTTTTAATTTTTACAAAAAAAAATTTAGTGAAGATTTCATATGAATGAAATTGGCTCAGATGGGGTTGAAAATCCCGATGATCCCTACGAAATCTTCCTAAAAGCAAAGAAGTTAGAAGAAGGCGATGAAAATACAGAAAAAAACATCGAATTAGCAGTAAAATTATATAAAGATTTGGTAAAACTCAATGAATCACACGCGAAACATAGGTTAGGACTGCTCTACATGAAGGGAGTTGGCGTAAAAAAGAAGACAGACAAAGGCTGCGAGTTAATAAAAGAAAGTGCGGAAAACGGAAACGTAGAGGCATATCAAGACTATGCGGAGTTACTGGCAAATGGCATTTACTTCAAGGAAAACAAGCAATTAGCGGTCGATTATTACAAATTATCAGCCGAGAATGGAAATACTGAATCTATGTTCCAACTCGCGATTATGCTGAAGAACGGTATCGGTGTGGAACAGAATTATCCAGAAGCTTTGCGCTATTACAAAATGGGTGCTGAGAATGGCGATCCACTCAGTATGAACAACTATGCGTTGATGTTGAAGCAAGGATTAGGCACAAAGAAGAACAAAACAGAAGCCATCAAGTACTTTTTGCTCGCTGCTAATCAAAATGAACCAAATGCACAAAACTCGTACGCTATTTGCTTAAAGACGGGATACGGTGTGCAAAAGAACGCAAGGTTGGCTGCTAAGTACTTTCAGATGGCTGCTGAGCAAGGAAATCCAGAAGGTCAAAATAATTATGCATGGATGCTTAAAAACGGATGTGGAATCGAGAAAGACACGAAAAAGGCTGTGGAGTACTACAAACTGTCTGCTGAACAAGGAAACACGAACGGTCTCAACAACTACGCGGCAATGCTTTGTGGAGGTGTTGGAATCGATCAAGACATCGAGCAAGCTGCGAATATGTTCAAGCAATCAGCTGATTCAGGAAACCAGTATGCTCAGAACAACTATGGATATATGCTCGATAATGGTATAGGCGTGGAAAGAGATATATTGCAATCATCGAAATATTACAAACTTTCTGCTGCTGCAGGAAACAACGACGCTGAATTCAACTTAGCTTTGCTGTTTAAGAACGGTTCTGGAATCCCTATGAACAAAACAGAAGCAGCAAAGTACATGAAATTGTCTGCTGATGGAGGAAACGCTGATGCGAGATTCACATATGGTAACATGCTTCAATTAGGAGAAGGCTGTAACAAAGATGAAAGAATGGCTGAAGAATACATCCAACTCGCTGTCAACGAATCAGCTGACTCCAGATTCATTTCACACAGTGTCTTCGCGACAGGCCCAAGTCTCTCGCAGCAGAAAGAAGCCATCAGAGGAATCAGGTGGTCGCACGATACAGGCAACACGGAAAGAAAGATCAGATTCGAAGAAATACCACTAAAAGAAGGCGAAATACATAAAGATCTTCCACAAGCTGCGCAATACATGAAGGAAGCTGCAGACAGCGGTCACGTCGATGCAGCGAGAGAGTACGCGAAGATGATCATGCAGGGAGAAGGCGTTGAACAGAACAAAGTTGAAGCAGAGAAATATTACAGAGAAGCTGCAGACAAAGATGATACAACATCACAAGTTTCTCTTGGTAAAATGCTTTTGGAGGAAGAGGTACCAGAAAAGCAGGAAGAAGGCAGACAGTATTTGCTTAAGGCATCACAGCATGGAGACTCAGAGGCATTCTTCGAGCTCTCTAAGACGAGAGACATGAAATCACAAAAATACCTCCTCAAAGCTGTCGAACTGGGAAATCCAGATGCTAAAGTCGAATACGCGAAACAATTAGAGAAAGGAGAGATCGAACCAGGAAAGACAGAAGAAGAGATTTTACAAATGTACAAAGAAGCGGCAGAAATAGGAAATGCAGAAGGCGCTTACAGATATGGCATGACAATGAAAGAGAAAGGCGACTTGGAGGAAGCGGCAAAATATTTCGCTATCGCTGCAAATCTCAATCACAAAAATGGCCAATACGAACTTGCTTTAGCTCTCAATGGCGGCAAAGGTGTTGAATTCGATGCCGAAGAAGCCCAATATTACTTCGCTGAAGCAGGAAACAAAGATCATCCAGATGCTCAGTTCTTATACGGCCTTCTTCTTGACACTGGCTGCGGTGGTGAACAAGACCAGGATCAGTCAGTCAAATACGTTTTGATGGCTGCAGGTAATGGCAGTGAACAAGCGAGAGACCATCTTCATGTCATCAGAGAGTGCCACAAAGAGAACAAAGTTAATGAAGAAGCGCTCATGATTCTTGCAGACTTAGGAAACATTTTGGCGATGCTTCAATTAGGAAAGCTTTACGCATCACAGCTCAGAGAGAAACCAGAACTAAAAGAAGAGGCATTGAGTTTGTTACTGAAGGCTGCTGACAAACATATTCCTGAGGCTTTATTCGAACTCGGTAAGTGTCTTTATAACCTCGCAAAAACAGACGAAGAAAGAGAAAAAGCAAAAGACTATCTCAGGAAAGCTGCAGAGAAAGGCGATGAAAACGCGTCGGCTCTCCTAAAGCAGATAGAAGCTGACGAAGAGAAGAAGAGGAGGCAAGCAGAAGCATTGGAAAAGAAGAAGTTCATGGAGGAACAGAGAAAGGCCGAAGCAGCGAGAAGAACAGAAGCAAAGAGACTTGCAGACCAAAAGAAGAAAGAAGAGATGGAGAAGAAGAAGGAGCAAGAAAAACTCGCCGCACAGCAACTCGAAGAGCTCAGGAAGAAGATGGAAGAAGAAAAGAAGCAGAAAGAAGAGGAAGAAAAACAGAGAAAACTCGAAGAAGAGGAAAACAGAAAGAAACAAGAAGAACTTGAAAAGAGGAAGAAATTAGAAGAAGAACTCGCTAAACAGAATCAAAATGATGATGAAGAGGAAGAAGAAGACAGTGACGAACAAAATTCAACAAAGAGCATTCTGAAAGTTGAATCAAAGAAATGTGATGAGGAAGAAGACGAAGAAGAAGATAATGAGAAAGATTCAAAGCCAAAGATTGATGAACAAACAAAAGCTATTGATGAGGAGGAAGATGAGGAACAAATAGTCAAAGAAAAAGAGCCTAAAGTTGCAAAAGAAGTTCAGCAATCTAAAAAAGATGATGAAGAGGACGAGGAAGAGGATGATGGACAAATAGTCAAAGAGAAAGAGCCAGAGTCCATCAAAGAAGTTCAACAATCGAAAGCGGATGATTACAAAGAAGATGAAGATAATGAGATACTTTCACAGCCACAAACTTCCACTGCTAATGTTGAAGAAAACAAGCAGCAGGAAAAAGCAAATGAAATGTCTGAATATGATGAAGAGGAAGAAAAGGCTGATAAAGATAAGAATGATTCAATTCAGCCAGAAAATAAAGAGGGTTTTGAAGAATACGATGATGAAGACAATGCTGAGCCTATAAATGTCAGAGATAGAGCTGTTGATTTCGAAGATGAGTATGACGCAGATGCAGCTAAGGCCGAAGAAGAAGCACATCTTATGGCTGAAGCAGAAGCGAGATTAAAAGCAGAGGAAGAAGCAAGATTAAAGGCAGAGGAAGAAGCTCGTCTCAAGGCAGAGGAAGAAGCTCGTCTTAAAGCAGAGGAAGAAGCAAGATTAAAAGCAGAGGAAGAAGCAAGATTAAAGGCAGAGGAAGAAGCAAGATTAAAGGCAGAGGAAGAAGCAAGATTAAAAGCAGAGGAAGAAGCAAGATTAAAGGCAGAGGAAGAAGCTCGTCTTAAAGCAGAGGAAGAAGCTCGTCTTAAAGCAGAGGAAGAAGCAAGATTAAAGGCAGAGGAAGAAGCAAGATTAAAGGCAGAGGAAGAAGCAAGATTAAAGGCAGAGGAAGAAGCTCGTCTTAAAGCAGAGGAAGAAGCTCGTCTCAAGGCAGAGGAAGAAGCTCGTCTCAAGGCAGAGGAAGAAGCAAGATTAAAAGCAGAGGAAGAAGCAAGATTAAAGGCAGAGGAAGAAGCTCGTCTTAAAGCAGAGGAAGAAGCTCGTCTCAAGGCAGAGGAAGAAGCTCGTCTCAAGGCAGAGGAAGAAGCTCGTCTCAAGGCAGAGGAAGAAGCAAGATTAAAGGCAGAGGAAGAAGCTCGTCTTAAAGCAGAGGAAGAAGCTCGTCTTAAAGCAGAGGAAGAAGCTCGTCTTAAAGCAGAGGAAGAAGCTCGTCTCAAGGCAGAGGAAGAAGCAAGATTAAAAGCAGAGAAAGAAGCAAGATTAAAGGCAGAGGAAGAAGCAAGATTAAAAGCAGAGGAAGAAGCAAGATTAAAGACAGAGGAAGAAGCAAGATTAAAGGCAGAGGAAGAAGCAAGATTAAAGGCAGAGGAAGAAGCAAGATTAAAAGCAGAAGAAGCAAGATTAAAAGCAGAAGAAGAAGCAAGATTAAAAGCTGAAGAAGAAGCTCGTCTCAAGGCTGAGGAAGAAGCTAGAAAGAAAAATGATGATGAAACAAGATTAAAAGATGAAGAAGGAAAGAAGGCTGACGAAGCAGAGAAAACCAAATTGGAGGAACAGAGTCAATCGAAGCAGGATGAAGAAGAAAATGCAGTTGTTTCAAGAGATATAGATCTCGGATCCTTCGAACCTGAAGCCCAAATAGAGGTTATCCCTCCAACCAATTCAGTCATGCATTCCTCTGACAAGGACCGAAGATCTTCAAATGCCGATTCCACATCAAATACGGAAGGAGATAAATCCAACAAGAACAAGAAGGATAAGAAGAAGAACCCCGTCAAAGCAGCAAACGCATTCGAAAACGAAGAAGAGAAAAAGAACTACGAAAGAGAGCTTCGTAGGCAGCGCAGAGAGCAGGCAAAGCTGGACAAAGAGCGTGAGCAAGAGCAACTCCGAGAGCAAGAACGAAGAATGCGCGATGAAGAGGAGGAACTTGAAAGAATCCGCAAAGAGGAAGAAGAAGCAGCGAAAGCAGAACAAAAGAGACTCGAGAAGCAGAAGGAGCTTGAAGAAGAAGAAAGACAGAGGAAGAAAGAAGAAGAGAGAATAAAGCGCGAAGAAGAAGAAAAGAGAGCTGAAGAGGAGAGAATCCTCGCAGCAAAGCGTCGAGAAGAAGAACAAAAGCTTGTAGATGAAGAGCGCCTCAAGAAGATGGCGCAACTCTCACGTGACGAAAGGAGGAGACTCAGAGAGGAGCAAAGAATCGCTAAGAAACTCGCCGACGAAAAAGCCGCGAAAAAAGATGAGGAAGAGAGAATCAAGAAGGAAACAGAAGAAGCAGAGCGCAGAAGAATTCAAGAGGAAGAAGATAAAAAGAAAGCAGCAGAAGAGGAAGAAAAGAAGAAGAATCAAGTCAACGAACATCCAAAGTCAAATTTGGAAGATGATTACAGCGATAATGGTGAAGAAGACATTGACCCGAACGGAAGTCCATTCGAGAACATTTCATTCTCAGCTGTAGATCTCTCCATCTCACAAAACCTCGATTCTTCTCTCGTTGCACCGCAAATCACTGCAGAGACTCGTTCCATGGAGATAGAGAAAGTCCACAAGAGAGCTGCAAACAGCGGCGACACAAGCGCTCAAGTCAAACTCGCCATCATGAAACTCAACACAGGAGAGAAAGCAGAAGCTTTGGACTTGCTCAGGATCGCGGCAGAGAACGATGATGATGCGGCTGCTTTCATATTGAGCAGACTCAACGATCCATACTGCGACGACGAACAGGCAATGAAGGACACCGCGGAGTACTTCAGGAGACTCGCTGATGATGAGAACGACATCGACGCTCAGTACATCTTCGGTTTCATGGCTCAGCACGGTTACGGTGTTGATCAGGACAACGAAATGGCAGAGCGCTACTTAAGAATGAGTGCAGACAATGGCAACAGCGAAGCGCAGTACAACATCGCTGTTATGCTCGAAGCAGGTGATGGTATCTCTAAAGATATCGGAGAAGCTGCGAAATACTACAAAATGGCTGCCGATAACGGAAACTTTTTGGCGCAGTTCAACTATGGTTTGCTTCTCCAGAAAGGCCAAGGAGTTGCCAAAGACTTGGAGACAGCCGCTTACTACACGAAACTCTGTGCAGACATCGGCGATGCTGAAGGACAGAACAACTACGGAATCATTCTCAAGAACGGTCTCGGAGTCAAGAAAGATGTCATTCTCGCAGCGAAGTACTTCAAGATGTCGGCAGATCAAGGCAACGCTTTAGGAATGAACAACTACGCACTGATGTGCTGCTCAGGAATTGGCGTCAGAAGAAACTACGAAACAGCTGCGAGATACTTCAAGATGGCTGCAGAAAAAGGAAACATATACTCGCTCAACAACTTAGGATTGATGTACAGGAAAGGAACAGGACTCGAGAAGGACTCTGAGCAGGCAGCGAAATACTTCGAGAAGGCAGCGATTGCCGGAGAAGTCGATGCGATGTATAACTTGGCGACAATGTATTATAATGGCGAAGGAATTCAACGTGACAGAAGGAAAGCTGTTCAGTTAATCAAAATGGCTGCAGACAGAGGCAATGTTAAAGCTATTGTTCAGTTCGCTTCTTTCTGCAGACACGGAAAACTCGTTAAGCAGAACTTAGAAGAAGCAGCGAAATACTACAGAATGGCGACACAGAAAGATTCAGCGAAAGGAGAGTTGATGTACGGATTGATGCTTAAGAATGGCACAGGCATTCAGCAGAACCTTGAGAAGGCTGCAAAACACTTGAAGCACTCTGCGGATAAAGGAAATGCAGACGCGATGATGTACTTTGCACAGATGGCGCAGAAAGGACAAGGAACGAAGAAGGACCTCGTCCAAGCCGCATTCTACTACAAGATGGCAGCAGACAAAGGAAACACAAGAGCACTATCGACATACGAGAAACTTTATGCGAAACTTGTTGAAAATAAGATGATATAAATGTTTTGTTTTATGGATTATCAAAATAATCACTATTGTTTTTTCTCATCAAAAACACCCTCAAAACCCAACTTATACTTGAAAGCAATCATCTACACTACAACGCAATTATTACCATTAAATCAAAAATCTATTCTCATCTTTATGATTCATCTTCGAAGATTGAAGAAAATAAAGATAGTAAAAATGAAGGGAGTGAAATATTATAATGGGGGTTATCGGTGTCAGGGTAATAAAAATTTAGAAAGGGGGTAAATTAAAAATGAGGGTAATAAAATTTTATAAAGGGGTGCAAATGATTCGAAATAGGGTTCTGCTTTTTTAAAGAGGGTATCTAAAAATGGATCATACGAGAAAAGGAGGAGTGACGAAACAAATTCAACAAATCTGCGGAAAATACGCCAGGATGGTCTGCACGGCACTTGGCGGCGATCCACGCACGAAAAATCTGGAATTGGAGAAGACTGCGAGGCAAACTGTTAAAAATTGGAAAAATAAAGCGCCAACCAACTATGACGATGACCAGTTCGAGAGGTTCATGCAGAATGAGTATGATGCATGGGCAGCTGCAAATCGCAAGCCTTACAACATGCCGAGAAGTGAAACACAGAAAGATGTAATCGAAATGACAAGAGAAATGGCACTTGCACTGCCTGAAATTAACCACTTCAAGGAAACTACATCGTCCATTGGTACAAATGATAGAAATTTGCTTGATCAATTAATCAAATTCATCGAATCTATCAAGAATTATCCATCACAGTCGATCATTTCAGAGGAGAAACAACTCAACGTCGGTCTGTACTACGAAAGACTTTTCATTCCAATCCACAAGACAATTACAAAGAAAAACGGCTCTGTTCATCATCAGCAGCCACCACTGCAACAGAACGTCCCGCAATCTACATCAGCATCATCTATGACTCAATCGCCAGCAGTCAACAATTCATCGAATTTATCTAGAATTTCCTCGAACCACAACATTCCACAGAACCAACAGATGCCTCCGCAGCAGCAAATACCTCCACAGACAAACTACAGACAGCAGCAACAAGTTCAAATGCCGCCACAAGCACCACCAACGCCTCAAACAGTGCAACAGCCACCACCTGTGCAGCCTCTTGCCACACAGCAGCCCCCGCCCTCCCTTCCACCAACGAGGCAACAAGTCGCACAAGCGAAAGCGCAAGCAGCAGCCCAATTGCAGCAGCTCCAGCAGCAGTCGATGCAGAACACACAGCCGATGACACCACAACAGCCCTCTGTATCGCCGCAGTCAGCGCAGATGCCTCCACAGCAACAGCAGCCGCTCGTTGCAAAGCCTCAGATGGACGTTAAGAAGCAGATCCAAAACTTATTCACACAGGTCAAAACAGAGTGCGCTGTTTTCTACGCGACACCCCACCCACCTCACTTCTAAAGTATTTTGTTCTTTCTTCGCAATTTAAATTATTTATAAATTTCTCATGAAAATTCTCCTTTTTCTTATAATCATACTAATCAATTCAAACAATTTGTATGTCAAAAATTACATTAAATTGTGATAGTTCTTGAAATTGAGCAAAAAGTGATAATATTTCGTAAAATTTCATAATAAAACTTCGTCCTTTAAATAATATTGGTTTTACTTGTTACAGCATTGATATAAAACCACTTTAAAAAGAAAAAATATGTAAAAAAAAATTAGAACTTGGACTTGAGTGTTCTGTAAACTCTGTGGAAGTCGAACACGTTGCCACTGAGTCTAAGAATATCGATGAGATAAGTGTCTGTTGTAATTGTACAAATTTCAATCTTGATTTGAACGGATCTATTAGCGACAGGAATAACAGCCTTCCATGTCTTCTTTTCTGGATTGTTCTGGACGTTCTTTGCGCGTAATCCCTGAAGCGAAGACTTGATTGTTGCATCGATATCTGCAAGTTTCTTGTTGGTCGAGAATGATGTTGTGGATGGTGTCTGTGCTGTTGTGTCGACGAGCCTCTCCATCTTGACGCCGGACATCTTTGCGATTAACTCGAAAGCGTTGATTGACTCTTCTTCCTTTGATTCTTCATTTGTAATGGAGACTTCCTGGTCTACTTGTGTTGTCTGCGTCTTTTCGGATGTGATTGGGACGTAATCGACCTTGAACCATGTATCTGCCTTGATTTGTTCCATTGTAGCGCGAGAAGAAGGATCAGCGACGAGAATCTTCTTCATGAGGTCAACAGCACCCTTCGGGAAGTATCCTGGGTAGTCAAGTCTAACATTCATGATTTGGCGCGCGAGATCTTGAAGATTTGGAGCGTCGAATGGGAGACTTGCAGAAAGCATAACGAAAAGAATGACACCCGCGGACCAGATATCAGCTGGAGCGCCGACGTAGCCGTCCTGGCAGAAGATTTCTGGAGCAACGTAGTTTGGTGTTCCACAGCGTGTGTAGACAGTATCACCAGCAGCAGCCATGATGGAAAGACCGAAGTCTGCAATCTTCAAGTTCTCTCCGTCGTCCAAAAGGATGTTTTCTGGCTTAAGATCGCGATGAACAGCATTATGCTTGTGCATGTAATCTAAAGCGTCGATGAGCTGCTGGAAATATTTCCTGGCCTGCTTCTCAGGCAAAGGTCCATTATCAGCGAGTTTAGAGAAGAGCTCGCCTCCAGTTGCGAGATCGAGCACCAAGAAGATGTTTTCCGACGAATGCATAACAGCGTGGAGCTTTATAAGTCCGGGGTGATCCATTTGGCTCATGATTTCGATTTCACGGCGAAGCTGCTTATCCATGTTGTTTTGCGCGACGAGCTGCCTGTTAATCACCTTGATGGCGTACTTCTTGTTTGTCTTCGTGTTGACGGCCTCCTTCACTTTGGAGAAGGAACCGGCTCCGATTGTCCTGAGAAGTTTGTAGTCTCCAACAGTTTTCGGCATTTAAAAAATTTGTTTGGACGATAGAACTATATTTGTGAAATTTACATAGCTTACTTCCGATTGCCTTTTTTGTTCGTTTTTCCTTCATTTCTGTGTTCTTTTATGATTACAGAGCCTATTTTTGTGGAAACTTTGATAAAAGGATCTGTTTCGAAATATTTTCTTTCGATATTTGGCCTTATTACAGTGGAAAACAGAGAAATATCGATTCTTTTAAAAAATGCAACAAAAAGTGAAGTTATTTTATTGTCATATTTGATCTAATTTACGTGTCATTTGCTCTCAAATAACGATTATACGTGGCAATTTTCATTCAAATTTTTGGATTAATTTTTTATACGAAGTCTCAATTTTGCAAATATGCTATTATTGTTGTATTGAATTTGAGTGCGCACATGTGTTATAAACTAAAATCGTCCAAGTTGTAAACTATTCAATTCAAAATTTTAACTTTTCATAATACTTTTGACGAAACTTAAAGAAAATTTTCAAAATCAAAATTATTATCATAGTATAATATCATAGGTGTAAAATGATAATGATTGTTAAAAATTTGACATTTTTTACAAGTTATATTTGACGTGTAAAAAGTTTTTATTCGTCAAAAATATAATATGCATTATAAAACATCAGATAATGAGTATTGAGCTTTGATAGAATGACAAAAAGTGAAATGTAGGCTATGCAATCCCACTTTAGCATACATGAGCGATTAAATGATCACTTCTAATTTTTTAAATAATTTTAATATATTTGCTTAACAAAATAGATCTATTATTCAAACATTGGATTATTTTCTTTTTCGGAGTAGATATATTTACATGGCAAAATATTTTTGTTCAAAAGTCAAAATAATTTTGAATGATTTACAGGTCAAAATGTAAAATAATTTTATTAGAAATCGTATTTAAAGCATTGTGTCAACATATACGTAATTTTAGTCGTAAAATATCGGGATTTCTATAGTAATATCTTTAAATATTGTCGACATCTTCCTTTGTCCAGACAATGATGCCATCAGCGTTAGCGGCTGGAGCATCCTCTGCTTCTTGCTCTGTCAAGAAGTCGCGGTCCTCGAATTCGCCCAATTTCTTGAGCTCCTTGACCTCATCTGGTGTGTACTTCTGGATGATATCTGCCTTTGTATCCTCCTCTTCACGAAGAGAGATGAGAAGGATATCGTTCTGGACGATGAAGAGACGGCCACGGAACTTTCCACGGATTTTGCACTGGCGGACTTTGTGGTCGTTGCAGATGCACTCGAAACGCTTGTCACCGAGGGAGCGTGTAACCATGCCATAGACCTGCATCTCGTCGGCTGTGATGAGCTCTGTGTTCTGCATCCTCTCCTGGTTCTTCTTTCTCTGAGTTAATGTAGCGTGCTTGCTTTTACCCATTTTGATGTTTTTCAAAAGCTCTGTTCGACCTTTGTCTTCTAAAAAAATTATGGAAGGACAAAAATTTTGCGTTTTTGTTATCTGACTTACGATGCAGGCCTAAAATTGTGCTATTTCGAACATAAATTTTGGATATTGTATTTTGAATATAACCTTATTTCTCGATGGAATTGTCATTGGCGGAAAAACTTTGATTAAAGATTTTGGTCATTTTAAATTAAATAATCATATAGAGGAGCTTTTATACTATAAAGTTATTCATATTATTTTAGATTATTTTATAATCCTCATTCAATATGTTCAATATTAAAATTAATAGTTCTCAAATTCTTCAATAGAATGAGTGTCAATTATATTTTCTGATGTAATGAATACATCTAGATTTATAAAGTTGTTCTTCAATTTGTAAATTTGATAAATTAATTTTTTCATATATGAAGATATGCTAATGATAAATATATAGAAAAGTGTTTTATAAAACCATTTGTGTACTATTTTTTAGATCACATCAAAATTTCGAAATTTTTATGAGAGATTGTCTAGCGCCTATTGTCATCTCATGTAATGCGTGTAATGAGGGTAAAGGTTATTTGCAAAAAAAATGACTTTTTAAAAAAATCGATTATATATTGTAAGTTTGGCTGTATTATCAGGGAAAAATGTTGTCGCCAGTATATCTCATTAATTATTCGATATATTTGCAGCATTAGCTTTGAAGGATTTATGAAGCTGTTGTAAATAAAGCATCAGCATTAAGTTCGAGCATTTGTTAAACTAAACGAACTTTTTTGCACGTTCCTTTGGTCTTGTTGCATTCACAGTGTATCTCTTTACATTTTCATCATTTGAAATATACTTTCGCTGTAGGTCAAAGTATTTATAGTATTTGCTTATAAATTAGCGAAAATATCACCTTGAATTTTTTTTCTCGTTTACTCTTTTGAGTTTTGCGATTTTTAACGAGTGACCCCCTATAGATCAGATCAGATAAAACATTTACGTGCCTTTCTGGGGTTCTGTTTCCAGTGGTATCAATAATATCTCTGCAAATAAAGACCAAGCCGCTCATCCAATATGATTTTGCTTAAACAAACACTATCTTGTATTGGAAGATGATGGAAGCTCTTCTCTTAACTATTGTCGGTATAACTGCATGTTAATAATATAGATGTAGCCTATATTAAAACGCAGAATTTATAAATATATTAACAAAATCAATTATAATTAATACATTCATAAACAGTGTGATTATAGATTATTATTTTAAGAATATGAGACTCTGTTTTTGTATTTTTAAAAAAGCAATAATTTAAATTAGTTAGTATTTCCATTTATTTTAATAAGAAATTTGTGCTTTTCAGGGGGTGCTGAGTATGTGAATAGCATTTGCTTGTCTATTTAACTTGAGGATCTCCATGCCTCAATGAGATTTCAGCGAATTTTGACATGTAAAATAACGAAAATCACCATTTTTGACACTTATTATCTAACATTTATCATGTAAAGTCGAAAATTTGATATGTAATGTTACCAATGACCAAATTTTGTGTGAACTTGAGGTAGCATAACTTTAGGTATTCTCGATGTTTGGGCAAAGGAATGCCGTTTGACTCCTGAGCGTAGCATATTTTTTCTTTTCTATTTTTTGATTTTTCTAGGGGAACTCTTGCAAAAATAAGCGAGCGAACGCTATAATAGTGAGATGTATTTGTTATAATCATCAAAGAGATTCATAACAGAAGCCCATTAATGATTTGTAATGGGTTTCTGTTTGTAATCATATCATGATTAAGTAATAGCTTGCTAAGATCATGAAACAGATTGCACCACTAGAATCAGCACCACAAAAAGCACGTAAATATTTCATCAGATTCATCCAGGAATGGGGTTACTCGTTTAAAATCGCAAAATTCAAAAAGGTCAACAAGAAAAAAAGTGGAGCCAAATATCAAAGAAAATCAAAGCAAAATAAGATTTTTGTCATGTGAATGTTATGTAAAGAATATTTTGTTTTGATTTTGTTGAAACATAAAAAAGGAAGAAGGATTTTAATATTTTTTGTATTTATGAATTTGTTTTTTGATACAAAAATAGCTATATTATATATAAAGTAAGACTTAGCGCCTTCTCTTGCTGAATAAGCGGGACTTGATTTCTGTCCAGATTGGGAAGAAGTTAAAGGCGATGATGAAGGCAATACCAACAATGACTGCTGTGATTGTTGCCTGGACCTCTGTAACTTTCTCGAAAGCGACGTCGACTGTCTCAGCAACATCGCAGTGGATGTTAGCGTTGTTTCTGGCGGAGTCAACTTCGACTGTTGGGCATGTGAACTGAGCGCCGTTCCTGGATGAGACGATTCTAACGTTGTACTTTTCCTCTGTGCAGTTTGTGAAGAAGAAGAATGAGGATGTCTCGGACTGGAATCTGAACTCCTGGACTGGGCCCTTAGCGTTCTCGAGTAAGACGACGAGAGAGCTGAGCATTGTCCTGTCGATGTCGATCTCACCGAAGATGTTGTAGCTGGATCCTGGGCGGATGGAGTTGAATCTGACGCCCTCGTAGTCACTCTCACCAAGGTCGACTGTGATGTGGCCTGGTGTGATTCTGCCGGCCTTGGATGTGCCGGAAGCCTGAGCTGTGACTGTGTAGGTGCAGTTTGGAAGGAGGTTGCCAAGTCTGAAGCGGCCGTTGATGTCAGTCACTTCAGATGTCTTCTCGCCGCTGGCGTGGATGGCTGTGACCTCAACATCTGGCTCTGGGCGGCCGGAGATGGATCTGACTTCACCGCTGATGCCGAAGCGAGAGCGGATGACTGTGAAGACAAGGGAGTAGTCAGCGCCGTCCTTGAGTGTGTATGAGGCCATGGATGGCTCGAAGATGTGCTCACGCTTGATTGGCTTGACGAAATACTCACCTGGAGACAAGTCGCTGAAGAGTGTGCTGACCTTGTCTGCTGTGAGTGTCATCTTGAAGCCATCGGCGCGTGTGAGGGCGAGGAGCGTTCCAGCGCCCTTCTCGTCGCTGAATGTGACGTTGATTGTTGCCAACTTCTGTGCTTCGAAGTCGAAGGAGTTCTCAACTTGGGCGATGTAGTAGCCAGCCTTCTTTGCAGAGAGGACGATGTTAGCGTTAGATGGGTGAGAGCCGAGGTTGTAGACACCTGCGTTTGTTGTGATAGATGTTCCGATGACCTTGTCACCAACTGTCGCTGTGATTGTAACTCCCTCGATTGGTGGGACGATCTTTCCTGTGTATTCAACACCGCGGATGATCTCGAATGAGATTCCGCAGCCGGAGCAGTCTGTTGGGACCTGTGTCTGGACTGTTGGTGGCTCGACGTAGAATGGAGCTGCGACAGCAACACGGACGTTGACGATCTCTGGGAGATCCTGTGTGAACTTGTATGGCGCCTTGAGTGGCTTCTCGTTGACGAAGACCTGGAACTTGGACTCTGGGACAGTATTCTTGATCTGGACTTCTCTCTCGATCTTCTGGACGATGATGCGTGTGTTGTCCTTGAGATCGACTGGGTCGAAGATATGGCAGTCGGCTGGAGAGACTAATGTGCTCTCGACCTGGACCTCGTTGGATCCACGCTGGAGATTGAGTGTCTTCTGGCCGCAGGAGACTGTCATAGCGTGGGATGATGTGATTGTGAACTTGTAGGCCTTGTGTGTAGCGACAACGCCTGTCTTGACCTCCTTGCTGTTGACGTTGATGGATGGGATAGAATCCTCCCAGACTTGGTTCGATGGGTGGATGAGCTTAGCGGAATAAGTGCCGAACTCGACTTCCTCCTGGAAATCGCCCTTTGCATCAACTGGGATGGAGTAGCGTGTCTGGGAGTTGGAGAGGACGACCTTGAGCTCACCGCACTCACCTAAGCACTTGACAGAGCCGGAAATCTTGGACTTAACTGCGCGGAATTTAACTTGGTCGAATGGAGCTGTGACCTTGAACTCGTTGGACTCGAATCCGCACTCAGATGTAGCCTTGATCGTGACTTCCTTGCCGAATGGTGATGAAAGTGTGAAAGATTTGTTTGTAATTGTGAATGAAGATGAAATAGCGCCAGAAACTGAGATATCAGCAGAAGCGCACTCAACAATGCCGCTGATCTTAGCGTTCTGTACCTTGACAACGATGTCTTTGATTGGCGTTGTAGCGATCTCGTTAATCTTTGGTGTTTCGAATGTATAGAAAGGAAGCTCAGCAAAGAAAGATGGCTCTTTGGCTGGAATGATGTTCTTGAATGTGAATTCACCGTTAGCGTTTGTTGTTGCCTTTGTTCCCTCTGGATTCAATGTGACGACGACGTTAGCGAGTGGCTGGCCATTTGGATACTGCACGGAGCCGCTGATTGTGACGCCGACGTATTTGAGTGTCAGTGGTTTCGGAAGTTGAGAAGAAGTGACTGAAAAACTCAAAGGAGAGATGTAAACGCCATTTTCAGCGCTGTTGAGACGGTAGTTACCTACATTGAGATTCTTGAGCAAGAAGAATCCGTCTGAGTCTGTTTCAACCTCTCTCTGTGCAGCGCCGCTCAATGTGAGCTTAATTTTTCTTGGTGTGACGCCCTCTGGGAATACGACTTTGCCGTTCTGTGGCCAATCAGTAATCAACAAAGGTGGGCAAACAGCGCAGTCATTATCGACAACAACTGTCTGTAGCTCTGCAATCGCGTCTTTTACGCGAACTGTGTATTTTCCGGAGTAAACTGGACCGATGGTGAACGCGCCGTTGTTGTTTGATGTTGTTGTCAAGTGAATGTTGCCATCAATTTGATCAATTTGGACATTTAATGATGCTGAGACGTCAACAGTTTCACCGGAAGATGTTTTCGTTGTGATTTTGCCTGATATTGCGAAACCGAGGACTTGGAAGTCGATATCGCTGTTGAATGGGAAGTTTACATTTTTAGAGGCCGGAGAAAAAACCATTCCTGCCGGGCCTTGGACAGAAACGACGAGCTCGTGGTATGTCGGCGTTGGGATCAGCCAATAGCCGGTTGGCTGCACTTCAGCCGTATCTACGATCGATCCTTGCGGAGTTTTAACGATAACTGATAGTTTTGAAAGGAGTTCTGCTTTGTTCCCGTTGAATGGGAAATTGACTTTGATGAATCCACCGACTCCGACGTCTTCAGAGGCGATGGACGCGAAAAACAAAAACGTGAACATTTTTTTGATGGCCGAAAAAAAATGTTGGAGAGGGTAATTTTACCCTTTTACCTATATTTCTATTTTTACTTTGTGTTTATATTGTAAATCTTCTGTAAATCCTAAATAACTTAACTCTCTCGCTTAATTTTCAATTCATTTTTTCAATTTTGTTATAAAAATGTTGTTTGTTTTTATAAAAATTTAATTTTCTATATCAAATATTAGATAGTTTTAAAATCTGATTAAATACAATCATTCTATTTTTAATTTATTATTGATTTAAATGCTAATTTTGAAATATGATCTAACTTTTAAATTAACAAAAAATATTTTGTCGTAATATTTAAAAGATTTCGACAATAATCAAAATTCTTTGTGTATAGCTTATGTGTCTTGTATTCGCTCACTAAAATGAAAAGTATATTTTCGGATTATATATTTTATTTATCGTTACTTGGTAAGTGAAATACAAGGAGTTTAGGTGGCTATAAGAACAAAAGTATCGTTTAGATTATAATAAATTAATACAAAAAATTTAATGCATAGAATAACGCAAAACACGGTCGATCTTCTCTTTCAAACCTTGGAATTTCTGACACTCCCACTCAAGAAATGCGTAATCCAACTGAATCTTGTTGCACTGTTCGATACAAGTTTGGTCGACTTTGGATTCTTTCTCCCAGTTCGGGTCAACGACGATATCAATGGATGTCTGTCTAACTTCTAAAAGAGCGTCTCTAAAATCATTCAACGCGTTCAGGGCTTGATCAATCACTTGGACAAAGCTTGCTTCGAAGTTTGAGAAACCTCTGTAGACTTCTGTAACATTCATGTTGTATATCGAGAGAATTTGGTTGAGATATTGCAAATGAGAACAATTTAATTTCATATTCTCAAAATCTGCTGGTTTCTTTGGAGGAACACATTCTGTTTTACGTCGTGGCATCTGCGCTGTGACTGTTTCTATCTGTGGGATTGCGTCTGGATTGAAATAATCGAGATTCTCAGAGATAACTGATTTCGCGAGTTCTAAGAACTTCATGAACTTAGATTCGTCTTCATCGAACACTTGCTCCATCTTTACACGCTCTGAAAGACAGAGAATGTCAAATTGTTGAGAAATAAGCTGAATTCTGCGTTGATATAATAATTTTCCGAAAAAGTCGATTTTCTTGAGGAATTTCGTGAAATTGACAAACATTTGGTTCTGTGTGTTGATTGTTGGTGAAACAAAATTCATGTGGAAATCGATATCTTGTGATTCCGAAATAAATTTGTTAATTGCTGTCTGTTGCAACTGAAGTTCTCCGATCAGCTGCTTCTGTATTTTGTCCAAATCTCCGAATGGGTTTGGTTCTGGAATGTAAGGAAGAGTTGGATCAATCCACTGCATGAAAACCGATTTAATCGGCTCCTGGAGAGTGTCAAGTTGGTATTTGTGTGTATCAGCACCAGCAGCGATCAAAATTCTCGCGATATCAACATTATTTTTGGCAATTGCGATGTCTAAAGCTGTGTCTGTTTCGTTTCCTTGGTAATTGGGGTCAACACCGTACTGAACTAACGCGTATGTGATTCTTGTAAATTTGTTTCTTGCTGCAATAATCAATGGCACAGAAGCGTGATCGAAAGAAATTGTTGGTGAGTGTGCTTCAAGTAAAAGCATGACAATGTCGTGATTGCCCTTAGATACGGCGATTGACAGCGGCAGATTTGGCGCAAAGTCGCTATCTACAATACTTGGATCTGCTCCGTGGTCAAGGAGCGATCTTACGTAGTAAAACTTGTTCGCCTGTGTCGCAGCGTGGAGTGGTGTATTTCCATTTTCGTCTTTTTCGTTTATATCTGCTTGTGTGTCGATTAATGCGTCAAAAGCGGACTTATTGTCTTGTGAAATCGCGAATTGAAACAGGCCCTTGGTTTCACAGCCACTTTCTAGGAGCAATTTAAGTGAATCCAAGTTCCTGTTGTAGATGCAGTGATGAGCAGCTGTTAAATCTTGCATTTTTTCTGGATTAGATCTGTCTACGGCCAGAGGATAGCGCTTGTTCACGTCCACCGTCGTCTTCAGAAAGTCAACAATCGAGTTATATGTTGTATCCAGTCCCATTCTCGATTTTTGGAATCAAACGGTCACGTTTACTTTTTCTTGGCACTTTTGGTTATTGACAAGTAAATCATCATTTTTGTCAAACATTTTTACAAAACCGAAAAATTTCAGATTTTTTTGACATGTAAATAAACAATTTACATGTCATTTTACTAAAAATTATTGTCATTTAAGAAAAAATTCAATAGACTTTGGCATGTAATTTAGATTGTTTGTCAAATAAATTGAAGTTTTTATAAAAGTTATATTTGAAAAAGTAAAATTATTTAGAAATAGTATCCAAAAGTTCAATAAAAATCATTTTTGACATGTAACAATTTATGTCAAAATAATTTCAGAATTTTTCAATAAATGGAAAAAAATGTGTCAATATATTAATGTCACGTTTTCGTTTTTAGTCACTTTTCGTAGTCAGTTTACAATAATTTTATATGACTGCACCAGCTTTAGACAGACAGATACAGGAATTTCAGTTCCGAATTCAGCAGAAACTGAAACTTCAGGACGATGAAATTAATCGTTTGGCTGATCATCTTGTTAATATTAAATCAAAAATTATCGAAACACAGAAAAATTGCGCAAAAGTTAATGATCAGATAGAACAAGTCAAAGAATATCACGCGGCACTCGCAGAAAAGCGAAAAATAGATTTCGAATCACGACTTTCGCAAATTCACGTAAATCATCTTCAAGACGTTCAACAGCTTCAGGAGTTTCAGGCTGCACAGATCGCTGAGTTGCAGAAAGAATTCCAAGAGTGTTTGGACAAAGTTGGAATCCAAAGCAAGGAAAAATCTTCGGAAGAAAACGCAGCAATAGAAAACGAATTAGACAACGTCAGAACACTCCTTCAGAGCCTCCAAGAAGCTCTAGAAGAAGCAAAATCACAAAGAGAAGACGCATCAAGTGGAACATTTGATCAAGTCGCAGACGTCGATCAGGGCGTGATAGAGGAGCTCAGAGAGACTCTCATCATCCGTACAGAGGACAGAATGAGAAATCTCAAGAGTTCAAAAGCTAAATTACAACAATGCATTAATCTCATCGAAGATTTAGACAGAAAGCACGAATTGACTGTTCTCCAGAAGCGCCAGAAGTTGTCTGAGTGCCAGAGAGTCTATGAAGAGACAAAACAGCAACTCACAGAGGAAAGAAACATGCAAAGAGCTGACGAGCAAGAAAGACTGCGTGAAGTTAATCTTCGGAACAAAAGATTGCAGAGGCTGAAGAAGAGGCGTGAAGCAGACCATTCATCGAATCTCAGACAGACGGCATTAGAAGCTGATTTAGTTAGAGGCGCTGGCGGAATCAAATTGAATTCATATGTTCCTGATAATGCACTCGGAGAGCGTGAGAAGCTGAATCAAGCGTTAGAAGCGAGGAAGAGATTATTGAAACAGAAGGAGAAACTCCTGTTCGAGGAGAGAGAAGAGAATGATAATTTAAAGAGCGAGATTGGAAGGTTGAAGCATATTATTCGTTTTGGTTAAAAAATAATGTTATGTGTTGTTTAGTTTTATTACAAACAAATAGTTTTTTATTTATTCTGTTTTCTCCTTAATGAAGCGCTTCTTCAAGAAGGGGAACCATATCATCGGGAAGCCTACAATGAATCCTACGATTGAAAAGAACAAGATTTTTGTTACTGTCGGAATTGGGTTATCAAAGTACCCTTTGCCGCAGTGGATGATGAAAATGAGCTCAACGAGAGGCAGAAGTGAGCACAGGAAGCCGAAAGAACCAATAGATTCTTTCTCTCCGATCGTGTAAAGATAAAATTCATACACAGATGGAACGGATACAAAGAGATGGAAAAACATATGAGATATAACAATTGGATTGTCAGGTGACATCGGCAGCACAAGTTTCAGGCCGAAAATATCAATTTCAAGCAATAAATCAATCATTATAACATAAATGAAACAACAATAGCGTTTCAGTGAATATAAAGGTCTCCAATGGAATCTTCTAAATGAACGTGGTGCGAATTGGTTTAAAACTCTAAAAAATAATTCGATACCATGGACATCTTCAATCCTGCGTTTATCCCAGTTGACTTTCGAGAGGAACTTCACGCACTTCATTCCAATGTATATTCCCAACCCATTGCATATCAAAATATCGAGAACAATGCTGTCCCACCAACACTCGTGGAAATTTGGGAACCAATGTCTCAGCAACACTTCGCATATCTCGAACGCAATGCTCAGTGTCCAACAAATTGTGTAGTCTCTGATGATCATTGAATGGAAAATCCAACCGAAGAAATGCGCTGGAATAAATATGTCAAAAATAACGGGTTTGACGTTATGAAACGGATCAGATGGATAATTTCTATCGTAAATTGTGCATTGTTGTGAATAATCTCGATTTATTGAAAAATTTCCTGATTTTCCAGGTGTTAGTTTGATTATATAGTCAAGAATCACTTTTCTGTCGACTAAACACAATGCTAAGGTGATTAAAAGTATTTCAATCAGCACAGCTTGGAATATTCGCCATAAAAATGGATGAGGTCTTATAAATGGGCCGTCTTTTATCAGTAAAGCAATAATAAAAGTCGAAATGGTGAAAACTAAGTAAATATTTATCTCGTTTCTGAAATGAAATAAAATAGCAAATATAACGAAGAGTGATATTATGTATCGTGACTTATACAGCCATGAAAAGTGTGATGAATAATCGTTCCACTGCTTGTTTACTATGTTTGAATCATCAGAGAAACGTTCATTCATCAAAAATAAAAAATTTATGATCTTAAAAACCGAAATATCTACATAATTGCAACCACCTGTTTTCTGGCATCAATGGGAACACGAGGCAATAGCATTGCAATTTCTGTCAAATGACAGAAAAATTATTTTGCTTTTCCTGACTTATATGTAAGGATTTGACTAATATCTCTAGTGTAGCATTATACATTATGATATGCAGTTTAATTTTCTATATGTTATATAGACTCATAATACAATGTATTTGCCAATTTACATGTCAAATTCGAATTTTTCGTTAGTCGATTCTCTCCTAAAATTCTAACATCCAAATATGCCCTCATCAATTTCCTATTAAAAAGGATTTCGAAAATTTTTTATTCTTCAGTGTAAAAAATACTTTTCTCAAGCATTTCTGCAATTTGAAAATGAACTTGTAAAGATAAAACATATAGAAGAGATTATGAACTAAGATCTTCATAAAGAAAAATTTCAACAACGATGGTGTTGGTTATGATATTAGATTTGGAATTTTATTTAACATTTGATATTTTACATGGCAAAATATCATTCAAGTTTTAAACATTGAAACTGGCTTTCATTAAGCCTATGAGGAACAGAAACAAATAAATTATTTTTAGCAGGCACATTCAGAAAAGCTGTTGTGAAGAAAAAGAGCCTAAACAGGTGTTATCGCTTTGTAAAGTGGCAAATTCTCCAAAGAGTATAATTTACGTGACAAAAATCTTGACCTGCTCCTATCCTATCATTTAGAAAAAACTGATGACAGAACCTATCGAATATGAGAAGTACAAAGTGATTATTCTCGGCGATGCAGGTGTAGGAAAGACATCACTGGCGCGCAGGCAGTCACTTGACGCCTTCGATTTCAAAATGAACCCAACAGTTGGCGCTTCACATATCAAAACACGTCTAAAAATCGAAGATCATAACATAGAACTGATGTTGTGGGATACGGCTGGACAGGAACAGTTCGCTGCCCTTGTGCCAATGTACGCACGCGGTGCTAACGTCTGTATCATCACTGGCTCGATAGTAAATCCGGATTCAGTGGACCACATTAAAGTGTGGAAGGAGAGGTTATTCGCTTCCGGTGAAAATCCTCCGATTATTGCAGCTATTAATAAAATCGATTTGCTTGAAGGCGCACCACTGACTATGGATGAGGCGAGGGCGAAGGCAGAAACTGTCTGTGAAGATATATTCTTTGTTTCAGCGAGAACTGGTGATTCTGTTGATCAGCTCTTTCAGGCTGTCGCTGCTGCCGCTCTTAAATCCAATAAATCATTCGACAAACCACAGCCTGTTACAGAAAATGTGAAAAAAGACAAATCGGGTTGCTGTTAAGTCCATTTTGTTCATTTTTTGTTCAATAATAATGTAAAACTATCATCTTAATTCATATGTATATACAAAACACATATTTGATCTCAATTTTATCAACTTTCAATAAGTAACCATCGTTTCATATTTTATTTCCTCTTCAAGTTCAGTTGATGGTTTCTTTATATGACGGCATTGTTTGCATCGTCAAAATAAGTTTATTATTTCAATATTGATGATCAAAAGTTGTGATATTCTATGAAAATAATATTTTTGATTTATAGGCCATTACAGCTTTCAGATAGTTTCTGTAACATAATTTATTTCTTTTGTCATCAAAATATTATATACATCTTTATGTTTGAATAAATATCTGATCAATATCATTCTATTGAGTTATCATCATTGATACAGCTATACACATTAAACTTATATCTTAACCACTTCATAGCAAATTGAATTTTCATAGACAAGGTTTTGGTCTTTAATTCTTCAAAATATCATGAGTCTATGACAAAAGTGAACATCAAAAAGTGACAGACGAACCTTAAAGTCACGTTTCATGAATAAATCGTCACTTTTTGCACGGGCAAATTGTCACCTTTATAAAAAGTGTCATAAATATCTTTGTAGTCTAAACAATACATCCAGGTTAGTGTTGTTGACGAGCCACAACTCTATCATCAACGAGCATATACCTAATTGGTAAGAAAACAACGATATTTATGCATGCTTAAATTGTTGCGAGAATGTCATTGGGCGAGGTCGGCCTGAGACTTCCAAAGCCCTCGAGTGGCCAAGCCAGGCCCTAGCAAGAACCCACTTATTGATTCAATTTTTAATACACATTACATTTTCACTTTTGATATTAATATATTATTATTTTTTTTCTATTTTTTATTTTTTCACAGATACCTTTTTCATTACACGATTATTTTCATATTATTACTTTTTCTCATAATTATTAATATATCATTAAATTCATAATTAATTATGAATCATGAATTAAATAATGTTTTCATGTTACTTTCATTTTATATATTGATTTATATTATTTAGATTCTCAATTCGATTCTTATATTCTTTGTAAAATTCATTTTTAACTAAATTTTTATTTTTATATTCAAATTATTCGTTTATAATTCATATTTACCATGCAAGACGGGATAATTTCGACCGAGTTTCTTGGTTTTCTTAGGTTTGGAGTGCAACAAAAACTTGCAATGAACAAAGAGAAATGGATGATGTGCTATCGTCAGGATGCTGATAGCACAAATAACATCCTTCACTATGAGGTCACAACTACTCATAATGAAGTCTTCTTTGGCTTCCAACATTGAGTTCAATCCATTTCAACCTATTGACACTTTTCCATTTTTTCCCGCAAACACGTCACTTTCCTTTATTTTGACATCCTGACTCTACATGTCAAAAATAAGTTACATGTCAGAAAAGCACGTTGTTCTATTTTGTCCCAGTCCCAAAATATCATGAATAAAAAGAGTTGTTCTTTTATTAATAGCATAGACAAAATGAGGATGTTTGATTATGAATGATGTAAGAGTGAAATTAAACATTATTTGTAAAGATATCTTCCTTTTTCAGAAATAGAAATAATAACCTTATGTATTAACATTTTACATGTCAAATCTAAAACAAAATTATGCCAAGTAAAGTCATAAATACAACGATATCCCATAATTAAAATCCGAGTTTATTACATTGTATAGGCTTTATTTTTCAGATGTTTCAAAGTTTTCTACGATAACTTCCAACTCAAAATGAAATCATGGCTTTCGAAGGTTTTCACAAGCGAAAAGGACCCATTCATTGAGTACCTTTTGAAAGACAAGAGCCTGTTCGATGACATGAGGATATGCATTAATGGCTATGATTCGATTATAAAGAATATTCAATTGCAAAAATTTGTTATAAAGACATCAGATAAGTTTATTAAACAAGTACACGACTACAAGCTGTCAAAGATAAAAAAGGAATCAGATGAAACTAAACTTCTCGAAAATTTTATTTCATCATTATTTTTAACTTTCACTGTCATGCCTTCTAATTCACAGGAATCTGTTTCTCTCATTCATTCATTATCATTAATATATCAGTTTACTGAATCTGATCAACAAATTCCTTTAATTCCAAATATCATCATCAATTTATGTCATATGCTCGTTCATTTTCCATTCATATCAGATACGATCGATGTAGTAATGAATTGCGTTCTAAAAAACAAGAATTACGTCGAATGTTTGCGAAATCAAATTTTTATGCGTAAATTATTCAATGATTTTACAATTAACAAGAAATACTCGATTGCCCTTCAGATGCTGAGTGCAAAATTCAAGTCTTTTTATACTGTTTACGATTATCTTGAAAACGTGGAATTTCAAGAAACGACAAATGATTTCGTTCAGAAGCTTAAATCGAATGCAATTCCACAGGAAAACTTGGGCAGTGCATGCATGCTATTGGCAATTTTCACAAATATTACAAATCGCGAAAATAATCTTGATCATCGCGAAATATTGCAATTAATACATGACAAGATAATAGAATTGTCAGAATCCAACGAGTCATTATCAAATATCCTATATTTGTTCACAATAACGCCAGCAGGAAAGATTAACAAAACAACATTGATGTTTTTATATGACCACATTATTCGAATCCCGATTTATTCTCTTTCCATTCTTTCCATGTTTAAGACTTTCGAATATCTGATTGACAGCTTGAACGGGGATGTAGCGAAGCTAGAAAAAGCATATCCTATCAATACCCTTTTTCAGCCACCTCAAAAGTTTGTTAACTCTGAAGTTGCTGAAGCAATTTTGAGAATTTCTCAACTTCTTATTCAAAACAATTTCGATAGATTAGTGTTCTGTTTGAAGCCGATCTTTAACATCCTTTCGAATTACGAATTAGAGCTGAATCATGTTATTTATCGATTACTGAGTGAATTAATCAACTCGAACAAAATCGCATCATCGGATTTCAACGACAACAATTTTCTTCAGATATTTTTGAACAAACCAACGTTGTTCATCAAATATATCAAAGAAGATCAGAATTTTGTTGAATTAGTCATTAAAGCCTATTGCTCAATCCAAGATGATGACATTCAGTGGCTTGTGATGAAATTATTGATGCAGTCAGATTCATTTTTCGAGCATACAACAAAATATTCGCAATTTTGCAGCAGGTTCATTTCAATGAATCCATCGCCACAGATAATCATGCACGTGATGGCATTCATCTCAGAGCACTCGAAAGAATCATTAGTTAACATTTTGATTTCATCTTTTTGCGACAATTCAGCGACTTGTGACATTTTCATACAAAACGCAGGTTTGCAGTGGATCAGCAATTTGATGCTAACAACGAATTTGCCTACAATTCTATTTTCCGTTTTAATCAGTTCATTGATGCACCACAGAGTCTACGATGAGATAAATGACTGGATTAAATCACTGCCACTCGATCATCCTCTATTCGCAATGGATGAAGCAATGCTTTTCAATATAGTTTTCGGAGGTTCTGCTTCACAAACGAATATTCGTGTTCCAGCGCTTTTGCCGCTCATTAAGATATCAGGTCCAATGGTTTTGTCGCCGTATGCTGTCTATTCGACATCAAAGAGTGCTCTTTCTGAGTTCATTAGACATGGAGTTAATATCGATGACAATTCAGTTGTCACAGATATGGCAAATAGATACATCAATTCATCTCAGTTTTTGTATCTTTTAAAGAACTCCCAAAAGGTTTCTTCATTCTGTTCATTGACGTCTGATAACTTCCCATTGTTCGAGTTCACGGCATCATCGAGAACCGCAGCATTCAAGACATCACTCAAATTCGCATCAGTGACGTTTTGGGTCAAATTTACTGATGGCAAAGCGACACCGATTCGCGTTCTAACGACAAACATTTGTCACGTTATATGGCAAGCAGGAGTTATATATTTATGCCATGGAAAAACGAGGCTTCCATTGAAGTGTGATGCAGGAAAATGGGTTTTGATAAGACTCGCATCAGACAATGAAATATCTTTAGCTTCGAGTATCGATTTGAAGTCTGTCTCAGTCAAACTGAATGAAACAGAATTTAACTCTTTGCAATTCGGTAGTTTTGATGAACTAAATCCAGCAAAATGGTACATTGGACCAGGAATAAGAATATCGAACTCTATTCTGAATATCACAGAAATATTCGACGCAGGTGTTGGAAATTATAATCAGTTTGATGACGAATTAATTATTCATCTATCATCAAAGATCGCAAATCGCGGTGATGGACTTCTTTCTGTTCCATACTGCGGCTTTGCTTGGTATATGCACATTTATATGGCTGAAGTCTTCAATGAAATAATGGAAGCGAAGACATCGAAGAGAATCGAAGAATTAATCAGTGCAATAATTTATTCGAATATCATTTTCCCTTCAATCAAAGGAATCTGGACACTAATTAAGACCGTGATGAAGGAGAAAACGGAGTTATTCACACAGCCATTCTTATTGCAGCTTTTCCAATTGATTGTAACGATTGATGACAAAAATGACTTCAAAGTAATAATGCATGATCCAGATATTTGGTTCTCATTTTACGAACTTCTTCTTCCTTCTCTTCTTTTCAATATCCAAGCAAATCAAATGAAATTCATCATCAAATGCACAAATCTTGCATCAATTTTATCTACAATGTACAGATTTTGTTCCAACAAAATGATTTTCATCGAATATCTTCTTAAATTCTCAATAGAATTCCAGGATTCAGTTTTTTTGATACATTTATATGATTTGATTTTTGATTCTGAAAACGATCAACTTAAGATAATCCAATTCATCAACACATTCCTTCAAAACACTTCTTTGCCGATGATTGCTGATGTCATCAAATTCGATGATATCTGCGAATTAATGGCGATTGCAAAAGGCGATTTAAGTCTCGCTTTGCTTAAATTCGTTGCTTACATGTCAGCGATGAAAAGCGATTACATTACAGACAGCACGAATCTTTCTTTGTGTCTTCTTCATAATCTCAAAGATACAGCGCTATGGATTACATTGTTATACATCGCAACAGGACAAAAACCCGCATTGAAGAATGATATAACAATTCAGTCTTTCTCTGATGCATCACTTGTTAATTATCAAATCATTCCTCTCATTGTTACATTGATTTGTTATTCATGCATCACTTTAACGCTTATTTACACTGACTCTGAAATGTCGCAAGACTCGAAAGACTTCGAATGCAATGTTATGGAGATGATTGCTGTTGTTTCTAATTTCTCGAGATATGATTTAGAAGCTTTCAGTACTCCTGAGTTGTTGAATATTTTCTTGTTCTTTACGCCTTTGATTTTCGATTCAACGAAATTGTTTTCGCCAAATCTTCTCCAAGATCTAGCAAGCATTGAGAACGTTAATGAATATCCAGAAACGAACTTGAAGAATACTTTCCAATCATGGAGTTTTCCAAAAGAGTATTACAACGAATGGTCAAAGACGAATATCAATATTCCACCGATTTTTGGACTTTCTTTCATTTCATTTTTAACTCCAATTATCACTCATTACGCTCCAAATATGAATTTCCCATTCGAAGAATTCACAGAATTTCCACGATTTCTTGTTGTAAGAGTCAATGAGATCACGAATTTCTTCAACATGTTTTTGACAGCATCAATCAAAGACCCAGAAATATTTAAGTCGCTTTTAGACTTAATCGTCTTCAAAGCACCATTAAAAGAACTCAACGGATATCGCCACTTTGCATCCAAAATGATTGGAAACTTTATCATCAAACGCGAAGTTTATTTCGCTCCAATTGAGTCTTTGCAGTTTCTTTTTTCATCAATATCAGTTGAATTAGGCACAAGATCATTCGAAAGCGAAAGCTACACAATCATTACATCATCAATAACATCATTAAATGCACTTTCGAATGTCATCAAGCCGCAAGAATTTTCAACATTAATTATTCCTTTGAGGCACATTTTTGCAGTGATGTTTGATGTCTGCACGATTAACGAAATAGAGAATTTGTTGACAATATTTTCAGCAATGACACAGTTTTTGTTCAATAACAAAATATTCGATGAATTCAAGTTCAATTCCTCTATTTTAAACAAATTCTTGAACTTCTTCAAAGACAGAAACGGAACAGTTAAAACATTCTTCGAAACATTTTTGTCAAAAATCATTCTATCGGATGCATACATGGACCAATTCACGAGTTTATACGGCCCCGAGGAAACAAAGAACCTGAAGATCTTCATCAAAGGAATCAATGCTTTAGTTGACAATGGAGAAAAAGGATATTTCGATTGGCTCAAAGACAACCAAATCGTTTACATTTCCATTGTCCAAAAACTCGAAGACTTGAGCAGCAGCTTCATAACAGACACTAAATATCATCCAGAAAACGTTGACTCAAACAACAGCGAATTAAACTTCTCGAAGTCATTAACAGCGATTTCATCGAATTTTCACAATCTCATTCTCAAGAGCAAATCGAGAATCATTCACACAAAGAACGCTTTGTCATTCTTGCAGGATTGCGAAATGAATTTGCTTCTGAGATTCACAGAAGATGACACAACAAGATTTTTCATTAAAATACAATCTGCATTATCTAAATCTTCGGAATACTTCGTTCCAAAGAGTTTCAGACTTTCACAAATCAAACAACCGATTTTGAGCTCAAGGGTAATGGTTCCATCGTTATACGAACTCTCGAGAGATGACACGAAGAATGATGAAGAAATAAAGTCTTTGTGCAATCCAAAAGTTCAATATTCGTATCCAAAGCAATACACGAAGATAGAATCATTGATCAAAGATCTGAAATTCTTACCTTTAGTTTATTCAGGCCAAACAATTGACAGCACAACACTCAATATGACAAATTTCATGCACATATTCGAAAGGCAAGAAAATCCAATTGTTTCTAAGTTCAACGCAAACTTTTTGCGCCACACAACATCATTCCCGAGTGTTGTCTTCCAGTTCAAGGCAAGCTTGGGAATTCTCATTGGCGCCCAAATAACAAACAACAAAGAACTCGAACTGATTAAAGATGTTTCGAATCCATTGTTGTACAAACTCTTCTTCTCCAATGTAATCGATGGAATGTTCGGCCAATTCTCTATGTTCGCAGGCCACGTTATCCTTCTCATTCCAATCGATACGATTATATTCTCAACGAAACATTTAGTTAATCACAAACATCTTGGAATTGTATTTTCAACACTTTACACAGGAGACATCATTCTTACATCGAATGTTGCTTTCCCTCAATCATTCCACAACATTTTCTTTCCGCAAAGTTTCAATCCCAACGTTATACACACGATTCCTCTCCACGAAGCAACATCTCTGTGGACGAACAACAAACTGACGAACTACGAATATCTGTCGATCCTCAACACCTATGGAGG
Source organism: Trichomonas tenax (assembly GCA_023091735.1). Classification (NCBI taxonomy): domain Eukaryota; phylum Parabasalia; order Trichomonadida; family Trichomonadidae; genus Trichomonas; species Trichomonas tenax. The sequence continues at coordinate 101,975 of JALKBU010000057.1, forward strand.
ACGAAGTACATCAGATCTCGCTCAGTATCCTGTTTTTCCGTGGGTCATTGCAGACTACGAAAGCTCTGACTATCCACACGAAATGAGGCCTCTCGATACAGTGATGGGACAAATCAGTGAAGCACGCGCGAAAATCTTCGATGTTTCATATGAAACGCAGAATTACTTCTATGGAGCGCATTATTCGATGTCTTCATCTGTCCACTATTTCCTGTTCAGAGTTCCTCCTTACTTGTTCTTCGAATGGGATCTGCACGGAGGGTGGGACAACAAGGATCGAATGTTCTTCGACATGCAGCGCGCGTGGTATTCTTCATCGAGAGACAACACGAATGACATCAAAGAACTTTTGCCGGAATTCTTCTCTCTTCCGGAGTTTCTGATTGACACGAATCACCTCGAAATCGAAGATGTTGTTCTCCCTCCGTGGGCTAAAAATGCAGCACACTTCATCTTAGTCAATCGCGACGAATTAGAGAACGGAAAGATTGAAGATTGGGTCGATTTGATCTTCGGATTCAGTCAGACGGGACAGGCAGCGATCCAAGCGCACAACGTCTTCATGCCGACGCTTTACCACAACTACGTTATGACAGAGGAAGACGACATCGAGACAATCGCTCTTCAGCTCGATAACTGGGGTCAGTGCCCGATTCAGCTTTTCAAGAAGAAGCACACGCAGAAGAACCCAGTTCAGAATCCTTTGGAAACGATAAAAGTCACTCTTTCGCCATTTAATTACCATCCATTGATTTCGTACATTGATGACGACAGTTTGTTCAAAGTCGACTTGAACTCGCTCGCGATCACTAACGGCCAAGTCATCATTGTTCTCGATAAGATGTTGGTGTTCGCGAGGAACATCGAAGTCAGCACGAATGGAAACTTCGCAGTTGTCGATTTCTCAAATGGACTGAGTAGAGTTTACAAGTTGACAACAGGATTCGGAAGTGAGGCATTCCAGACATTCCCGCACAACAAGAATGCATTCTCACGCATCAATGGCATCGATTTGATTTGCGCAACTGTCATCGATGATAACACAGTCCTCATTTGGGACTTCATCAGATGCTCTCTCATCAGGACATTGAAATATGATGACAAAGTACTCGACATCTGCTTCGATGAATACGAAGGTCTCATTTTCATTCTCTTCTCATCATCGTTGTTGTGTTTAACGATCAACGGTCTCTTTGTCTTCAAAGAGGAGAACATCAAACACAGCCGTTGTCTTGCAATGCCTCGAATCTCGAACACGAACAGGATTCGTTCCATTTTAGTCGGATTCGGAACAGGCCATGTTCGTGAGTACAGACTTCAGAAGTCAACACTCGAACTGAGTGTCGTCTCAGACTTCCAAATCAGTGATCATCCAGTCAAAGTATTGTCTCCATTAGTCGGAGGAGCGATTGCAGTCGACACCGAAAACGGCTGTTTCTGCATCAGGAAGAGAATCGTTCAGATAGAAATATAATTTATTTTATATTCTTCTATTATCTTATATTACCATAAATTGTTTGTAGTAATTCCTTTTTTTTATTTCTTGAATCCCATCAACATCATCAAATGCGATACAGACTGAGTAACAATTTGATGTACTTTCATTTTGGCACCTGGAATGTAAGATATCGGATGATAAACACAAATCAATGTTTCATCAATCATATATCATATATACAATTGTGGATAAATATAGGCATATATGTGATTTATTTGATTATGTTTTTAAAACATTTCTAAGTCTTATTATGGACAAGATTATCAAAGTTTTTTGGGAAGAGATTTTAACGAAGGTATCACTTTTCATGTTAGTGAGCCGACTTTTGGGTATTATTCATGTATCTTGTTCTGAGTGATTGGGCAATGTTTGAACAAAAGTATCTTGGGTAACCCTATCTAGAAAAAATTTATACTAATTATGGTGCAATAAAATCTAAAAAATAATCGCTGCAAAAGACTGTGTAAAATAAGGTTAAAATTATTCTTCAAAAAGCACATTTTCGAAAATATAAATACTTCTTTTTTAACTTTATGAATACACTGTATTTTAAAAATTTTTAACGGCAATAATGTAGCAAAAATGATACAATAACTAATTATTAAGATTATAACTTTTATGGAGAAACATATTTGGGAAAAATATGCATTTTTCAACCAATTTTCTATGATAAGTTTATATTTTTGAATTGTTTACATCTCATGTTAGTCGCCCCTTAATATGAAATACCAAAAATTCAAATTCTAACAAATTTAAATCAGTTAAAAACATTGAGAGAGGGTTTGATAAGCTATTGTTTTTGAAATGGCAAAACGATATATCGCCATCTCATGAGTCAAGATTAAAGTGTGCTTAAATTGAAAAAAAGATTGTTTGATGTTTCATTTACATTCGAAAATCTTACATTTCCAGAATATTGAGGTTGACAATACACCGAATATTCTAATGCACAGCTTGAGTATGCTATGGAAGCATATAAAACATAATTTAACGAAGAAATATTTGATTCACATACACGAAGATAAATAAATCCAGATTCCTGTGAACATTTTGAATCTTTATAACAGTTATGATATTGAACACAATTTCCTTTTTCATTCCAACAATAAACTCCAGAAGCTTTATCTTTTTCTGTTGAACATTTGTTAAAAGTCGTAAATTCAACCAACAGCTTCATTGCTATAATAGAATTATTATACGTTTGCTGAAAATATATTGAACCATTCAATAAATCACAAAAATTACAGAATGAGAAATGAAAATCTGAATAAGAAGGATTTTCATTGATTATTGAAGCATTCCGGTACTGATTTATAACATTATCGCTATTATTAGAGAAGTTTTCCCATTCTTGAAGCATGTTGGGCACAAAAAGTAGGAAAAACATTTTGTTTAATTTAACTTGTTTATAGACGGCTATATTTTTTATTCTCCATTTAATGTGTTAATTAAATAAAGAAGCATTGTCTTTTTGTAAACATCTCAAAAACCGAGTCGACTTTTGTAAATATTTGAATTCTATATTTTACATGACAAAAATTTCTTTTTCTTTCTTTTTTTTTTGAAAAACTCAAATTCAAGCGAGAATTATATTTCAAAAAGTGAAATTGAAATCACGAAACGCAATATTATGGTAAATTTGAGTTTAATTTTTTGAAAGTCGTTTTATAATTTATATTAGGCATTGGAATAGTTACTAAATTACAAAAACATTAAAAAATTAGTAACATTTCGAATTTTTTTAAATATCAAATCAAAATTGAATCATAGTTATATTACAAAAAGTGAAATACATATTAGACCCATGTGCATATAATTTTTTGGTTTGCAACTAGGTGACCTATATGCATTTCCGGCCTCCATATGCATATAGGATTTCATATGCACACAGAATTCTATATGCATATAGGTTTCCAT
>JALKBU010000589.1:0-31768 GCA_023091735.1 Trichomonas tenax
TCGGATCACCAGCAAAGAAGGAAGGTGAAGCGAGCTCTAAACCAACGTTTGGTGCAGGTGCCAAACCGTTAAGTATCGGATCACCAGCAAAGAAGGAAGGTGAAGCGAGCTCTAAACCAACGTTTGGCGCAGGTGCCAAACCGTTAAGTATCGGATTGCCAGCAAAGAAGGAAGGTGAAGATAGTTCTAAACCTGCAGGTGGTGGAGCAAAGCCATTAGCAAGATTCACCAAGATTATTGCTGAAAAGAAAACAAAAGAAAATAATTCTGAGGCGCAAGCACCAACACCATCGCTCACTAAGCCAGATGCACCAAATTTTGCAGCCTCTAATTCATCTGCACCTCCGCTTTCATCATTTACATCTACCAAACCAGATGAATCCAAGTTTGGAGCACCAACAGAAAAGAAGGAAGAGAATAAAGCAGCACTATCTCCACCAATGTCATCATTCACATCAACAAAACTAGATGAATCTCAATTTGGAACTCCTGAGCCGAATAAAGGTGAAAACAAAGAAGCCTTTGCTACACAATCTAAGGATGCATCCAAACCTACAATTAGCATTTCAATGCCAAATCCTCAAGCAAGCAAACCAGCAAATGAAGGTCAATCTGTTTCTAAACCTGCTTTTACTCTCAATTCTTGCCTCACAAACCCACTCAACAAAGGTGCTGGAGCAGGCCAATCTGCTTTTAAAATAGGTACAACACCTTTTGCTTCATCTACTGGCACGTCTTCAAATCCACTTGGAGCCGCAACTTCATCGGCAAATCCATCTGGAGGATCCATACCTTCTAAAAGTCCATTCGGAGCAGTTACATCAGGTGGCAATAGTCCATTTGGAGCATCTGCATCAGGAAACAAAAATCCATTTGGATCAACAGCAAATCCATTCACCTCCAATGCAGGAAAGGGTTTTGGTTCAAGAACTGTTTTGGGTGCCAATAAAACAAATGGATTTGGAGGTGTCCCTCAAAAGTAAAAAAAAATGATTTTTTCTTCAATTGTCAATTTTTTCCAAAATTATAAAAGAAATCCGAAGAAAAAGAAATTGGATTCGGCCAACAAGGCTTTTTCCCGTTTTCTTTTCAATAATCGTTATGAGAGTCCTAAAAATTATTTTTGTTGAACCAATTATCGAAAAATCCGCGTTTACAAAGCATTACGATTTTTTTATCACCAAATTTCCACCTTTAAAGATTTATTCTTATAATATTTCGATCGATGGAATGTACAAAAGATGCCGAAATAACTATTGCGATGAAAACACAACGATAAAAAATGCGCACACATTTTATTTCGAAAAAGTCCTTCATCAGGCTTTAACAAGCGGTTTATATAGTACAAGTAATCCGGAAGAAGCGGATCTATTTCATATACCTGCATATTTCGGAATTTTTAATATGCATAAAAGAAATTGTGACATTGAGAGCGTAATATTGCCTACAATATGTGAGCATCCATACTACGAACGATATCAAGGCTTAGATCACATTTTTGTTCAAATGTTATTTTCTCATAATAATGTTCCAATCACTCCGAGTTTGGAGAAGAAATTGTCTTCAATGTTGACTCTCGGTGATCTCAAGTGGAATTTTACACTGGAGAATCCAAGAGAAGTTTGGAGAAACACGCAAATGCCGTATAATTCGAATTTCAATATTTATTACGACTTCGAAGCAAAAGAAAGGCCTTTAAAATTGTTTCTCATTGGACAATTCAACTTGCAAGCATTTGATAGAAGATCAAGAGTTGTCAGAATAGCATTGTTGAAGTTTTTGCAGTCACTTCCACAAAGCACAGTAATACAAACAATGAGAAAGAGTTCAACGCATAACGCGGGATTATTTGATATTGAAGCATTTATGAGACGAAGTGATTTCTGTCCTGTTCCACATGGTGATGCTCCTGCATCGAAAAGACTTTATGATTCATTTAGAACTGGCTGTATTCCTATTGTTATGGCTGATGAAATTAGATTTCCATTCGAGAATATTTTTCTCAAATATAATGAGTTTATTACGCAGATCCCTCAATATAATCCAAGTCTCGTTGGACTCGCAATTGGTTATAATTATGAAATGAAGAAGCGCTTAATTGTCAGGAAAAGGTTGAAAGAAGTTGATTCTCTTTTATCTGTTTATAAAGGAAAAGATGAACTTCATCATGAAAAGGGTGATTTTCTATGGGGATGGGCATGGATGCAGTTCTTTAAATATGCAACTGTATCATCTGTCAAAAGAAGAGTATTGTTACAATCAAAATATTTATAATTAGAAAAAAATGAAGGATATTTTTAAATTTGACATTACGTTTACATGTCAAAAAAATGAAAGTTACCTTGATTTACTTTAAAAAGCGCAAATATTATTCTATTTAGGTTATAATTCTGATATCAATGCTTGGAAGTACTTCTTTAACACATCCAATCCCACCAAATTTTTAAATAGCAACCCAATTATTACCATTAAAAATAATATGGATATTGCTAAAGCAACGTTCCAAAACTATAATGACAGAGTAATATTTGTCACAATTGGACCAACAAACTTATCGGTTTCATATTCAAGTTTTGATAAGATTACAAAACACAGGCAGGATTAGATAGTTGCGGAGCTATATTCATGGGTTCTGGATCTAAGATTGTGTGCTACAAAGTAATGACATCTAATTTGAAATGTGATAGAGATGGAACATTTATAAGAGTTGTTTTTGATGGTCCAAAAATAGTCATTGAATCATCATTCACGAAATATACTTCTGAAGTTCAAACAGCGTTTTCTCCTGAAGTATATGATTATGGGCTATTATCTTATCGAGATACCAATAAAACGCATATTAATCTTAATAAAGAATCACGTTTTCATTGTTATTTAGTACAAGGATTAGTCGTTAACAGTATCTTTATTAATAACACAAATCAATTGGAACAAAGATTTCTAATTAAAAATTCTCATGTAAATCTATATAAGTGTATGATATATAATAATAAAATGGATGTTGTTAATGCAATGTTTTATTAAGATTCAGGAAACACTTTAATTTATAATTGCCACATTTATCAAAATGATGTGCGATGTTATTTTAAAGGAAATAATGGAACTATTACATTGCAATGTGATGTTGACAGGAATTCATATTGTGAAAGTGTTGTTAATGCTGATATTCTTCCTTTTGAAGAAGCTCCAAATGTTTATTATGTTATTGAAACATATTCATCAGTGTAATTAGTTGTTCCTTCATTTTATTGCAAATGTGCAAAGCGTTTGCTACTTATTATTGCATCATTTGTAGTCCTTGTTACAGAATTTGAAGAATCATAAGATTGCTAAACAATAATCTTTTATTAATAAAAAACAGTTATATTATGAATTGCCCAAATAACGATGGCTTTGATGGAGTTATTTCCTCAACTTCACTTGATTCTGCTGGCTCTGGTTCTGTTGATGAAACATCGATGCTGAATGCAAAGTTGGAGTTAGAATAATGTCCAGAGAATTTTCGAAGAGTTCCAACAGCAGTAATGGCTTCAATAACAGATAAAAGAGTTAAATTTGGTTGAACTTTAGATAGATTTTGCGCTCCAACTATCTTTGCAATATTTTTCTGATCACGAAGGAATGTTATAGTTTTAACTCTTTGGCTTGCATTCTGAGATGCATTAATGAGGTCTTCAACTATTGATCTGACTCTTGCACCTTCTTTATTTGCATCAATTTCTTCGTCTGTAACAACTCTTGCGATTCTTGATGACCAATCGATCCACTCTTTGGCCTGCTTCTGTGATTCAATGGTTGCGTTCATTTCATCATATTCACGTTTGATTTTATCGTGTTCTTGAATTGTTGATTCAAGTTCTTTCATTTTTTGTTCGTTTTGTCTGATGTAGTCAGAGAAACTGATTGAAAGAAGCTTCTGTGTGTTGATTCTATTTCCGAGTGTGTTCTTTATCTGATTCACTGTGTTTTCAAGCATTTCTTTATTTTTAGAATCTGACTTCAACTCAACTAAAATCTGCTGAACTTTCTGCAATGTTTTTTCTGTATTTTCTTTGCTGATTGGTTGAGTTATGTCTGCGTGTTCTTTGAACATTCTTGCAATTTTAGCGCAGAATTCATGCATTGTTCGTGATGCTTCACTCTTTGCGCGTTCGACTTGAGAATCTGCTTCACTCTTGATTTGAGCAATTTGGAAATCATTTTGCATCTTCCTTAAGTTTGCTTCACGTGCATTGGCTTCTTCGATGCTTTTCATTTTCAGTTCAGCGCTTCTCTGTTTAATAGATAATTGCGATAACTTTGATTTTTCTGCCTTCAATTCTTCTTTTAATTTTTCTTTCTCGACTTTGATTGCTTCGTTTGAAGATTTTATTTGTTCTAAATCTTTTTGCAACTTCAGAACTTCTCTATCATTTTCATCTCTATCATCAATAAAACTTTGAATGACAGCTGTGTGTGATGCTCTAAGATCCTTTATGTATTTCTTGAAAGCATTCTTTGATTCATTAAACAACTCATTTGATTCATTTGTCAAGTTTTGGAGACCCTCATGAAACTCATTAACTAAATCATTCATATATGTTTTAATATCATTGAACTGTGAAGTTAATTCTTCGATTTGAGATCTATTTGATCTATTCAATCTATCCATATCTTTAGATTTCTTCGTGATTTCATGTTTGAGCTGTTCATTTTCTTTTTCGAGATCTTCGATTCTTTCTTGTTGTTCGACAATTTTCAATTTAACTTCATCACTTTGTTCCTTCATTTTTGCCTTCGAATCTTCGAACTCTTTTTGTGTTGCCTGCAATAATGATTGTAACTCTGTAACCATATCATTGTATTTGTTGCTTGCTTCAAAGAATTTCTGTTTTTGAGATTCGCATTTCTTTTCAAGTTGTGCAACATTTAATGTTTCCTGTGGAATTTCATTGTTTGAATCTCCACAAATTACATTATAAATTTCTTTAGCTTGCTTTTCATGATCTAATCCAATCGATTGAGCAACGAACATTTGTGTCATCTTCTTTGTTTTCTCGCGACTTTCTTCGAATTCTTTAACTTTCTGTCTGAGACTATTAACTTCATCATTTGTGACTTTTGAACAATTTGTTAATTCTTGTCTAAGTTCTCTCGTTTCTTGATTTGCTTTAGCAGCAATGTTCTTTGCTTCCATTGAATATTTCCTCAATACAGTATTTGCAACAACGCATTGAACAAGAATTAAGAATAATTCTTCGTTTTCATCTGTTCTAAACTTGCTGTTCATAAGTAATTCGATTAACTTGTTTTCTATATCCTGATCATCTGAAGTAATTGGCAAGAAGTGCTCAAATATTGATCTCTCTGTTTCTGTGCTGATGTTATTTTGTTTGATGAATTCATTTATTTCAATAATCGAAGAAATTAAATTATTTTTAAGTGCATCATTTGGCTGAGGAACTACCATTAAGTGCTGAAGATCTTTGCTTCTCGAGAGTTGATTTATGTAATTTAATGTCGATAAAACAGCATCGCGAAGTTGTTGATTATAATCATTCAATATTTCCATATCTTTCTGTTCTTGTGTTGGCTTCACTTTCTCTATGGCCTTTAGTATTCTCTCCTCGGGTGGAATTGATTCATCTTTAATGATTTTTTCAACTTCTGAATTATTTTCTGTTTTGAGAATTGATTCGAAAATACTTTTAAAATCTGGTAGCGTTTCAACCGGAAGTTCGATATCTCTTGTTTTAACCTCTGGTTCTTCTTGATTTTGTTGTTGAAATTCAATTATTGAAAGTAAATTGTAAGTAAATTCGCTTAATTTCCTTCTCTGTTCATATAATTTCGAAATTTGATCATTTTGAAGCTGCAATTGTTCGCTTTGTGTGTCAATAAAATTCAATAAATTATCAATTTGGAGCTTTAAGTGCTCATTTTCAAGGGTAACATCTGCTATTTGTTGATCTTTCTCCTCTGTGTTTCCTGCCTCTTCAAGTTGTTTTGTTAATTCTTGAACTTTTTGATCTGTGTTGTATAACAAATCTTTGAGTTTTTGTTTCTTTTCTTTCAACTTTCGAATGAAATCTTCCATCCTCAATTTTTCGTCAGTCAATTCTTGAATTTGCGCAATTGAATTTTGTAATTCATTCTTATGATCGATGATTTCAGCCTTCTGCTGCAGTATTTTCGTCTTACAATCAGCCAACACTGAAGAAATTTCGTCTTTCGCGGGTGAAAAAGCTGAATTAGTTGATAATCTTGAATTTTCTGCTTTAAGTTCTGTAATTTGCTGCTTTAGGTCCTCATTTTGATTAATTATTTCGGTAAATACTTGTGTTGCTTCTTGGCTGTATAAAATTTTCATTGTCGTTGATAATAAGCTTAATATTTCCGAGGGATCATCATCTTTGGTAGCATTCAAGAAATCATCGTTCAAATCTTGCAAATGCGCTAAAGTTTGAGGAGTGAAATCCGGCTGATTTTGAAATTCTGCGACATATTTCTCCAGAGCTGCGTACTGTGGTTTGTTTTTGATAATTTCCATCGCGTTTTGCCCTTCCTGTTTGTTTCTCGTGTAAAGAGACATTCAATGTAATTTCGATGAAAAAACTGACATCTAGTAACAGTGATGAACTATTTACATTTTTTTTTTTTCTGTTTTGATCCGATTTTTATGCTCCACATAATGTTCCAAATCAATTTTTCATGGAATTTTGATATAAAACTGATTAATACAACAAATTTGACATTGTAACTCTAATATTGTCATGTAAAATATCTCAAAGCAATTCATCTGGAAAATTACTAGATTAAGGTGTTGATTCCTTTGTCATAGTTATCCGTATCCATTCCCCAGTTATTCCCTAAATTTGAGATTGATAGCAAGAATTTGATAAATTTTAATATCAAATAAACCAAAGATTTCACTACAGTGGCAATTTGATCCTTCCATTCTCGTATCCCATAAGCTCACTGTCACAGAATTTATCGATTTTAATATTCTGGAACATTATTTAAAAAACTATCCTAAATGATGATTGTGACTACAATATGCTCTTTATGGGATACTATTATTCATGAGTAAAAATGATAAATAACACAAATTAAAACATATCAATAAGAATTTTGCTATGGATTACAAATCATTTGACACACCTTCATCAAATCATCAGTTTTATATATTGGAGAAGCATCAAAAGCTTACAATAAGATTTCTAAAATATCAAATCGTCTATCATCAAATTACTTCTCTTGAAATGGAAGTTTAGAAGGTAAATGTCTAAATAACTAAGTCACGAAGCACCCATATGAAAGATATCATTAAACTGAATATAGTTTAATGAAAAAAAGAAAAGAATTTAGAGTTAAGTACATGACAAGAATAGTTTAGAAACCATAAAGTGTCTTACCCTGGCGCTTGAGGGCGTAGACGACATCCATTGCTGTAACTGTTTTACGACGAGCGTGTTCTGTGTATGTAACAGAGTCACGGATGACATTCTCAAGGAAGTGTCTCAAGACGCCACGGACTTCTTCGTAGATATCACCAGAAATACGCTTGACACCTCCACGACGAGCTAAACGACGGATGGCTGGCTTTGTGATACCCTGAATGTTCTCACGCATGACCTTGCGATGGCGCTTAGCACCACCCTTACCGAGACCCTTACCACCTTTGCCTCTGCCGGACATTATAAATTATGAAGTGTAAGTTCACTTTTTATCTTCCCGCCATTTTTAAATTTCTTCCACTTTAGACCCCAAATTTTTCAAAACGCCGAAATTTTCACGAATTGAAAAAATAAGGGAGTAAAGTGGCAGCGATGTAAAATTTGGCGGGGTTTAATATGAAACCTCTATAAATAACTAAGTTCATTTTTCAAAAGAATGGCTCGTACAAAGCAGACAGCAAGAAAGTCAACAGGTGGAAAGACTCCACGTAAGTCCCTCGGTGCCAAGGCCGCCCGCAAGTCAACACCAACAATCGACTCACAGGGTGCCAAGAAGCAGCACAGATTCAGACCAGGTACAGTCGCCCTCAGAGAAATCCGTAAGTACCAGAAGTCCACAGATCTCCTCATCAGGAAGCTCCCGTTCCAGCGTCTCGTCAGAGAAATCGCTTCTGGCTTCCGTGGCGATCTTCGTTTCCAGTCCTCCGCTATTGCAGCCCTTCAGGAAGCTTCTGAAGCTTACCTCGTCGGCCTCTTCGAGGATACAAACCTTTGCGCCATCCATGCTAACCGTGTCACAATTATGGAGCGTGATGTTCAGCTCGCTCAGCGCATCCGTGGTGAGCGAAACTAAATAAAGTTTATCTTGTTTTTATTATATAATCTCTTTTTCTATTTAACTACTCTATTCTCGGAAAAAACAGAACGAAATTTCAATATCTTTTACTATTTATAAAATAGATTAATAAACATATAGCTAATAAAGAGCCAATTGTAAATATTTAAATGTTTCAGGATATGTCAAAAATATCAAAATGAAAATATTTATATAAATGATAAAAACTCTTGATAATGATAGCCCTTGAAGCGAGTGATCCAATGGATGATTACCGATAATATCAAACCTTATATTATGTAAAAATGATGCAACTGAAAATTTATTTTTTTAATGCGTTTGTTTTAATTTCCACATTTCAAAGTAATCAATATTTTAAAAAAATGAATAAGCAGTTTAAAATAAGTTTGATTTCATATGCTTGCTTTTAATGCCACATTTCTGATATCATCTTCAACTTTTGTTGCACCCATAACCTTCAAATTCTAAATCGACAGGACAATAGTTATCATTTAGATCCTCTCCGAGCCATTTACTACAACTTTTGGCATTTCCTAGAATGAGGATTATAGAAGAAATATTGTGTATAGATTTACTGTTTTGTGTGTCAATGAGTCACTCTGTAAAGTGTCAGATTTTTGGTATTAAACAATAGTCAAAAAACTATTAAAAAATTTCATTTTGTCAAGTAAAATGATATTTGCCAAATAAAAGGATGTGTGTCAGATTAGAAATTAGAGGGGTGAGTATTCAAAAGCTTTCGCCCATTTTTGTTGCTGTGTGCAACTACACCACACTCCGTGGCTGCGCGCAGCAGCAAAGCTGGATGAAAAGCACTTTTAAGAAGAAGGCTATGCATCAAAATTATTTCGACGCAAACCGAGATTTACATTCTATTCTTTTTTACATTTTATAATCTTCAAAAATGAGCCAACTTGTAGTTACTTTTTCATCAACAACAACATACAACATCAAGTATGGCAATATACAGACTACATATGCCGACCGTGGCTATCAAAGTGTATTTAAAGTTGATGGCGCAACAATTGACATTATGGGATCAAATCAAGGTCGAGCATCTTTAGGAGGTTGTAACGTTTATACACACATTGCACTCGTTTCACAGAACATGTTTGCTAATATTGGTTACGAAGTTAATTGTACAGATGGGAGAAACCATACAATTGGTATTGCAACACACGCTGATATTTCCATTGGTTCTACAGATAGCGCCCCAATTTACAACCTTTTTGGAGACAGAGGATTCATTATGACCGATGGTACAAATGCGGTTAGCATGCTGTTGAGAGATTCTTATGGCTCCATCAATGTTGACACCTATTGGTATGGTGGGTATGGCTCTAGAACAAGTTATTTATGGAAAAATAGAACACAATCTTCACCAACTTATTATAATCTCACGAATACAGATTCAGGTATGGATTTTTCATGGGATAACAGACTAGTTCAACCAGGCGAGACATTGAGACTGTCTTTAACATCAGGTATTGGTAAGTTGCTCAATCCTCCAACACTTAAAATGACTCAAGTTCCTAAAAACTTTTATAGAATTGATCCAGATATAACAGTTCCAGTCGCTGGATACGTAACACACCCTGATAGTGGAAGGACTGGATTCGTCAAATATTATATTGATTCAGGCAATGAAACCCAAATTGCATCTAATTTAACTTTGAGCACATCACCAAAAACTTTTTCGGCAGTGGTGAGAATTCCTATTTTGTCACATGGATATCATACTATTTTCTTCTATTGCGGTGATAACCAAGGTATGCCTTCAAATGCAGTCAGTGTGAGGTTCTTTTATAACACATTGCCCGTTACTGTGGGCAAGGGTATAAAAGAGGCTGTGAACAAAGGCACACAAGTTGCTGGTCTTTATCTCTTATCTGAAATATTTTGACATTTTGTTTTTGAGTGGTATTTTTAGTAAAATATTGTTATTTATCTTAATGTTAATTCAAAAAACTTATTTAGGGTGCTTAATTATATAAATTATATTTATCTAAAATATATTTTTCATTATCTCTCTTCAATTCTTTGTATTTAAACATATTTCTAATAGCATATTCATTTATAGTAAACACTTTATTGATTTTTAAATAAATACAAATTCAAACATAATATAACATAAAAGCATTAAATTTCCATTGGCTTGAATGGATGCGGGAATTCATCGAACTCAGAGAACCATGATTCTTCCATATATTTTTCATCAATCCAATCATTGCTAAATCTCTTGAGAATATGCCCTTCTGTAGTGAAAACATACTTATCCAGAGGTATAGTATCAGAGCTAGCAAACAAAAGATAGGCATACTTGAAAGTTTCTGATAATAAGAATGAATCTTGAATATCTTCAACGCCAAGCTCAGGTTTCGTTACATCCTTTAGTGTACCAAAACCGAAATTAGTCTTACAGTGCTTCATAATGCTCTGAAAAATTTCCCATCCTTTTTCTCGATAATGTTCTTCACCTGTTAATCTATATAAATAAAACAGACTTTCAATAAATTCAGGTCGAAGTTTGTATGAAGTATCCTCTATTGACATTGGGTAAGTTTTCAAGGAAAATGCTTCAGGTGAAAGATTTGCTTCTGTAGCATACCATTTTTCATATGTTTGTGTTAGTTCTTTAGCAAAGTCGAGGTCATCAAGATTGAAGTACTGTGAACCAAGAGCGAGCATTCCTGGAATGAAATATGATAAATGTGTGATTTTATCCTCGACTTGGGCATTTTTCACGGTGCCAACGTAAACACCTTCAAGTGTTCTTCTTGTTAAAAAGTCTTTCATTCCTTGAATGCTTGTCGCATATAAAGTTCCGCAAGATACACATTTTTTGTTAGTCAATATATATAATTTGAGGAGGTATTCGTAGAAAGAATCTCCATAAGCATCAAATCCTATATCAATTGAGCCGAAAACTCCTGTTGTAAAGTCAATTCGATGTGGCCAAAGACCATTGAACTGATCTTGCTCAAAAAAGAACTTCATTATAGTGTCAGAGACATTCCTGAACGTATCATCACCAGTTAGCTCTGATAAAGCCATGAATTCAGGCGCTAATGAACCTGCGTGCGCAAGGAAAGTCGATCGAGGCGCATAACCCCATGAAGTAGCATGCCCTGTCATAGTATTGATGTTTGGCTTAGGAAGACCCGTTGGCGTTTGAAACGCGGGGAGTAAAGACTTTGTGAATTCTTTTGCGAGTTTTAGTAAGATTGGACGGTTCGTTAGTTCGTAAGCCGAAACCAAACCGCCAACATTCCTAATAATGAGCTCGAAAACCGATCCAGACGCGTGTGAAGAGAAATTAGCTTCCAAATAATCGATTGCTTTATTTAAATCGTCGTGAAGGCCCATGATATATAATGTATCTAAGCTGTCTATCAATGTGAGCGATGCATTTATCCATTGTTCGCCTTTGCATGTTTTAGGTTTTAGAAAATCTGAGCCTAAAGCGCACATTTTGTACCCTCCCCATGCATGCTCGAACGCTTTTTTGACAGCTTCCATCTTTTCTTCATCTCCTGCGAGATAAAGAAAGAGGAGAAAAATTATCATCAATAAAAATGTTGTGGATTGTTATTGATTTCGTTTAGAAATTCAAATGCTGCTTCAAAATTAATCCAAAATTTTCTTATATAGCCGCAGTTTAAGCATAAATTCATATCAGCCAATTTTAATTATCATTTTTATCTACTATATATAATATATTCACAATATGCTCCTCAATTAGATCAACTTCTTAATATAGATTTTATAATACAGCAATGTTTTAATAATTTTGAAAAGGTTATCAAACAAATATCAACAAATTAGGCACCAATGTGAACAAATCAGTCATGTTTGAAGAACCAACAACTGCTGATGTAAAAATATTTTTTTCGAATTTAAAATAACAAGCTAAGATCTATATATTAAGCATTAATGTAAATGTATTGATCAAATTTGAAAGAATACCAATTGCCGAGGAAAATTATATTTTTTGATAATATTATAACAAACAAACATCTTGAATCTAGTCATCAATATCTTCGAAAACATCCAGGGCCGCAAATCGTTGAATGGAATCAACATCTTCACTAATCTGATTCCAAAGTTCATTACTTGAATGCACCATTGAATTTATTTTGATATCAAGTTCAGTGAAGTTCACACTGTTCTTGGCATCACTAAAAACATCACGTGATGAACTTGGTGTGAAATTGTTGAAATCATCAAGAACTGTTGCTATTTGCTGTAGTTTTTGTTCGATACTTTTGATTTGAATGCGTGCATTAATCATTAATTCATTGCATGCTTTTTGTTGACATTGAATGCAAATTAATGGATCAGAAAGAGGCTTTTCTTTCGCATGATAGCAATCTTGGTGAACACGGCCACCACAGACTGAACAAATGTAATAGGGTTGATCACCAATTGGATTTCCACAGAAACAAATTTCATTTGATTGAATTTTCTTTGGCATAAATGGTAAA
The DNA here is from genome assembly GCA_023091735.1 of Trichomonas tenax. Classification (NCBI taxonomy): domain Eukaryota; phylum Parabasalia; order Trichomonadida; family Trichomonadidae; genus Trichomonas; species Trichomonas tenax. Next base: position 12,777 of record JALKBU010000589.1, read on the forward strand.
TCATCAACGTTCTCCGCGAGATCGTATCCGATTATTGGCGAATTCATCGCAATTTCTGGAATTCTGTTCATAACAATCGCAAAATGATCTCTTTTTTCTTCATTCATTTTGTCACTTTTAAAAAATCTAACTTATGGAAACACTATAAATAATATCCACACAGTAGCGATTTCACTTTTTGTAGTATAACTATCATGAAATAGTTTTGATTTTTTTTTTTCGAATTCGTGAAAATTCAATTTAGACTTTTGATCTTTAAATATTATATTTTCTAGATCAAAGAGATCAATTTCCAAAAGATGCAATGTCTAATATCGTTACAAAATCATGTTAATTAAGGATAATAAAAAAGTTTTATTAAATTCAAGCTATATAGATTACTAGATTCATTTTAGTGACAAAATCGTATACAATGACGCTGTGCTTTACTAATTTTTAAATTATTTATGAAAATACTTTATGAACTCTATATAAACAAACAAAAATAAATCAAGATCAAAGGTATCTATCGTCAACAGAGAAGTCTGTTGATATTGATGTCTTCGTTGTTGAAAGTTGTTTCACAAGATTCTCATAATCTTTGTATCTAATATGCAAAATGCATTTCTTTCTCCCTTTTCCATCAAAATCTCTGCCTTCTTCACCAGATTCATTTGTGATAATTTCATTATTTTCTACACCAACGGCAATTCAAAGGCCCTCTGAATTAAAGCATCAAATCCATTATCACTACAAATGGTTTCTGCGAGAGATCTCGATCCTGAAGTCGAAATTTCTTTATAGAATTTGCGTCCTCTCTCAGTCAATGAGTGAGAATTCTCATTAGTTACTTTATAACTAACTTTCACTTGTTGAGCAATTGGTCCTGCTTTTGCTTGTGATGGAGTGACTCTCTTTTGTCGTGGTTTCACGTGGAAATCATCAAGACCATACAGTGTCGGAATATTCATTGCTGGCGCGACTAGAGACTTCTTGATGAAGATATCGCCTAATTGAGCAATTTCGAATCTATCTGCGTTTCTTGTTGCATATTTTTGCAGCAAATTGCGGTGTACAGACGCAAGAGTGAATTCAGTATCTGATAATGTGATCTGATTGCCTTGTTCAACAGCAATATAAGACAATCGTTTTAATGATTTAAGATCTTCTGAGAATTCCGAAGGTTTGCTTACATGAGACTGCAGTTTATCCATAGTGATAATCATTTCACTAAGACCTTTCGGCGTTGTATCGTAAAATTAATTCTTTTTCATTAATCGTTTGGTTGATGCTTTCGTAGTTTTTCTTTACGTTCTTTTACTGAAGACCTTCAGTCAACTCTTTTGTCAGTAAATACGACTTTCTTTTCGTTTGAGAGTTTGTCGCTTGAGATTGAATCATTCTCAAACTTTAATGAAAATAACTTTGGAAACATTTTGGTTATCGATGAATTGAAGAAGATAAACTATTTGTGCTTCTATTGGTTCAGAATTCTTTAATAATTTTCTGATTAGTTTTATGTATTCTTCCAAATTATTTAAACACATTGGGATTTTATGAAACTAGAGAAGCGAATATATTTACACTAGTTATTTGGCGAATTAGCAAAAATATAAAATTTTTGAAATATTTATCAAAAAAGACGGGGGTGCAGGTTTCTAGAAAAACTGACAATAAGGTATTTTTGTAGAGTGTCAAATTAGCCTCAAGCAAATCATATTGACATTATTAATAATTTGTCTGGGTAGCACTGCTACAACTCGAAATCGCATGAAATTTCGATGGGTGACAACGTTGCAAGCCAAAGAATTCGTGAACAATTCAATGGGTGGTTAAACATTACTTATCATATTCTGACATGTAAAATATATAATCTGATATGTAAATTTGTCGACTTTTCTAGAAAAGTGGAGCATTTAAAAAAGACCATTTAAATAAAGAAATAATTCAAAGCATGATGTGCTTTTTTAACATATGAAATACTGAACCATTATTTTAAATTTTGAAAACTCAATCTTTATTTTTTTCGTTTTTAACATTAAAAACAAATCTCTATTGAGATAAACTTCATAAGATAATGTTTTATGATATCTTCAATATTATTAGGGCTGATGTGAATTATTAAATTTGATATACAAAACAAATAGTATTTTATAATATACAAAACAATAATTAAACAATACGGACACCCTTTGTGTTAAAAACAGCGCCTTTTCCTGCCTTTTGAGCAAGTTCTTTATGAACTTTATCGCCATGTGCCCAGTTTTCGTTCCAAATAGTGACTGCTTTATCCCATGGTTGGTATCCATAAACATATGTTGACCATAGGATGAATCCAACGAAGCATAAGAACACTGCTAACGTAGCAGTAGCTCCGCGCAAGAAAGGCGGAAGGAAGATCTCAATAGATGCTCCAAATGCGCAAGCGCCAAGCATCAGAGGAATAAGATAGTGGTAAAGGTACATTGTACGAGGAATCAAGAAGAATGGGAAGTATGAAACAGCCCATCCAAGAGTGAATCTGATTGCAATGAGCCACTTTTCCTTAGAGAATCCGAAACACAAAGAAACAACTCCAATAAAGGCAAGATAATAAGAGAAAGCATTTCCTATACATGTCACATCATGTCCATCTTTGTTCCAGAAGCCAACAAAGATATCTGTGAGCAAAGGCCATCCAATGGGGCGGCTCTGGAATGGATGGAATTCTGTGATGCCCATGTTGCCAAGATGCATTCTAATAGTGAGTTCAATGCACCTGTGAAGGATGGAATGCCCACGAACGCGATGTCCCCAAAGAAGTAATTCGCCTTCTTCTTTGTTGATCAATTGGTCTTTCATGTGAGGAGGAAGATATCCAGAGCCTTGCCCATGGAACGGAGTGAGAATGAAGTGAACAGAAAATGCAGTCATATATGTTGCGAAGGCTAAACCGCCTAAAGTAATTCCTCGAATAAACAATTCGTAAATGAAATTTTCGTTGAAGTCTTTGTATTCCAAAAACAGCTCAACGAAGTGTATGATTCCGTTGAGAGCTGTCAATCCCCACGCTGTATTTTTACACGAACATGCAGCTCCTAAAGTAATGCCCGCAAGGACTTGCCAGATACGGAATTTCGTAGTATATCGCTTGATTGACAGTGAGTAGCTTAAAACGCATAAATGTAAGGCGCAGAAAAAGTGCAACATTCCATCACTCAAAATAAAACGGTGCTCACACGCCATTGATGTATCAAACATGATGATGCAGGCAGCAGCAACAGCGCCTGATTGTCCAATAGAAGCAAATCGAACTGTTAAATATAACAAAGGAACACACATTGCGGAAAATAGTGGAGGAACTATTCTCACACATAAGTAAGTCTCATCTGGATACGGATGGCCGTATTCGCCACCGAATTCTATTTGCGCGGGATACTCAGACAGATTCGAAAGCCAGAACATAATCATTTTTCCGAGCGGAGGGTGAATATCGAAGAAGAATTCAGAACGGGAATACCAATTCGTAAAGTTTCCGAAGTGTACTTCGTCGAAAATAACGTGGGCTGGAAATTGAATTTGCCAAAAATGAATACCATACGATAATATACAGAGAAAGAACATAATGAAGACATCAGTGTTGTCAAGTTTCACTTCTTCAACAGGAGGAAGCTTGATATTAAGCAATTTATTGATATACTTCATTTTTGATAAAAAGTGGCATAATAAAAGTGTCAAATGAAAATTGACAGCGATATCGAAAATTGATAATTTTTGACAAAATGTGACATTTTCATTTTGCTTTCTATAACTTCTGAATGATGAATTTTATATATGGAATAAATGCTATCAACTGTTTATATTCAATTTTATATCGCAATCGATAGAAATATAGTTGCTGAATATATTTTCTTCAGTCAGATATCAATTCAAGGTGAAGGAAGAGATATTTATTCTAATAGTAAATATAAAATAGAATTAACGCATTCTGTGTATCATACTTGTTATGCATCATATAGAGCTGGCGGAATTCGAGCAAATAATGGAGAATTATTTGCTAATTTTTCAAGTTTTGTGAATTGCAGAGGAGATGCTGGAGCAACAGTTACAACTTTCGATAGTGTAGCATCTTCAAATCATTTTGGAAATTCTTTTTGTTGTAATAATGCAAAGGCCCATAGCTTTTACCGTTCAGGTAATTATAGGGTGTCCAGAAACCTCCATAGCATCGGAAGACTGGTGATAGATGGAAACAATCTGAGCACATTACTATATAGCCTATGCATTTCTAATATATGATATATGATATCAAGCTTGGATATCTCTTCCATAAGGTGATATACATTTTTCTTTAGAAGAGATTAACAACTTTTAGATTTTTTTTTGAAAAAATTAAGTAAATTTTAAATGGCGTTTCTGATCAATACCTAAGCCATTATTGCAGGAATTGACAAAGAATTCTATGTGAATATTTAACAGCTCTTTAAGCATGACAATAAATTGAAGTTGTAGAAGTAAACTGCCAAAGGTGTAGAATTGGTCTCAGCAAAGTTCTTCCGAGCAAAAATTGTGGGTTAACCAAAGAAAATTACATTTGTTGAGTTTAATTCTCGATATCAATCATACACATCAATTCTATTCTTTATGCATTATAGATGAAATTATAGTGAATAATAATTGCTAATATTTATTTTACTATTGTGATTCAATAGAGAAATGCAAAATACTCAATTAGTTCCGCACTAAGAATTTTTTGTCATTCAAAAAAATTCAAAAAAGATTGCCATGATATTTCTGCATCTTCTTGTAATTTTTCCCGATATTGTTTCATATCAATCATATTCAATGATGAGCAATAAATGATATATGTTTATTAAAATTAAATGAAATACATTTGATCATGTAATAATCATTCATGAATATTTTCCACATAAAATCAATCATTTTTAACATTTTCATGTCTTCAAAAACCCATAGTATAACTCGCTGGGATAGTTTAAAATTTTTTCAAGTTGAAATACTCAATTTATCAAAATTTATCGAGATTACAAAAATGCAGTTAACTCTCTATATATTAAAGATCGGACCTAGATATTAAAAATGAATGTGGTTAGAATGTGTATTGATTCTATATCTGCTTTCAGCTATGTTTCATCATTTACCAGTCTTCAGATGCTATGGAGGTTTCTGGACACCCTATATATTAATTTTAAGGAATTTAATGTATATCTAATGATATTTGCAATTCTGCAGCCAAATATGATGTTGCTGCAACTTTTGGATTTATGTCACGTAATGATAATACCATCACCATGAATATATTTCGGAATTGTTCAAAAGCTCAGAGCCTTCTTGCTTTTTATACAATAGACAGCAATGCGAAAGCAAAGTATAATCAGAATATTCATTTATTTTTAGTATCAATAAATTTCATCGTGACGAGTGAGGGAACTTTCACACCAGTTACTCTTGAAAACTATACCTTCTTTGGTAATACTGTCTCTCATTTTGCATACGGAGTTCAGGTTAAACTTTTATACTGTTTTCATGACTTCAAAATCACTGGAAATTATGAAAGCTATCAAACAATTACATCTTTCGCTGATACTAAGATCGATCGCAAAGACAGTTTAAACTTCTTTAATAACTACAATTGCAAAACACATATCGCTGTGAAATATCCCGAAAAATTAAATTCTAATGTTCTTTCTTATTTTGTATTTATTGAGTTTTAGTCACAAATTAACACCTCGAGAAGTCACATTGCTTTCAATTTACACAAATATTTCAACATCGAATTTTGTGAACCATACCTAGTTTGAAAGATTCAATGAGTTGGGGGTGTGGCTCAGTGGTAGAGTGCGTCTTTAGCATAGATGAGGCCGGGGGTTCGATTCCCCTCACCTCCATTTTTGATTTTGAAAAATGAATTTTTCTTAAAAATATAGCAAGTTCTTATCGAATTGTTTACTAATCAAACCGAATGCCAGCCATAAGCTTATACTATGGTCTCATTTAACTAACAACAATACAAAATTTTGGTTCTTTTTGGCTCAAGCGACATCAAATCAAATTAGCAATGCAACCCTATATATTTTTATAGTATGATCGATATCATAAGAATAAATAAGCAAATCGATAATTCTTCTACAATAGCTTCGGATTTTTTCTTTTGAATTTTTGGACCTTATCTAATTCAACTCTACGTATAATACAACTCTAGTTGATTTGGTTTCTGATCCAGGAAATGCTTCTGTTGTTTTTCTATCTGTGTGACCGCTATACATTCCAATTGCATAGTACTACGCTTTTTGAAAAAGTGAAAAATGAACGCTTTGGAAAAGTGACACATTTTGGGGTGTTTCTTGGACACTCAAAATATAAAAAAAAAAATCGGGCCTTCGGCGCTGGCGCAACGTCATCATCGCCTCAGGTAGTTCAAAAGCAGATGCGTAAAAAAGTGTGTCCTGCGTTCCATTAGAGATAGATAAAATTTAAATTAAATTTTCAAACGCTCACATTTTTGCAATTCTGATGTATTTTTACAGAAACATATATATTTCGATTCAATGCTCTATGTTCTATACAGGCCTGGGCAATATGAATTGAAATATAGTTGAGTATAGTCATTATTAGAGATAGATACAATTTAAATTAAATGTTCAAACGCTCAGATTTGATTAATTAGAATAGATACAGCATTATGCACATGCGTATATAAATATATCTGTATATAATTTTCATCCCCTAAATATTGGATGCATCCCCTATTTAAATACAGTGTCGTCCATTATGTGTATCACAGGCGTGATTTTCGAGGATTTTCGAAATGCGTACATAGTACCAAAAAATCGAAAATTTATTGACTTTATAGGAACAGGTAAATATCGATTCTTTTATCAGATACAAAAGCAATATTAATGTATACTCAATTTTCATGAAATCATAAATACATGAAAATCATTATAAAAGCTTTTGGCGTATAATGAACAATAGATATCGGTGAACAAATTATTTTATCAAAAATAATTTGGTGATAAATCGTTGGTATATAACATCGAATATTTTTAAGAACAAAGGAATCTATTATTATACAATTGTCGTATGTTCCACTTATTTGAAAGTCATGCTTGCAATTTCTTAATGTTAAATCAATCGAGGTGGAAAATATCACAACTTTATTCGAATAAAATATACATTCTTCAAATACAACGGGTGAAAATCCAGAAGCTGATGTTGCGATAGAATTTACAGATTCACAATACGTGAATACATTTTCCTTAATTATTACTGTAGAAGAATCTGATTTATTATTTAAAAAAACTAAGCCATTCAATTTAGAACAATTATGGAAATTATTATTTGATAGTACATTATTATTCTTAGAAACATAACCAAATGATATTGCTGATCCAAAATTTTGGGTTGATGGCGCATAGTCAAATGTATTGTTAGAATTTGTGAAAGAGAAATAATTACCAGATGGATATAAAGTGTGAGTTTTACCAATATTATTACAAAATGAACTCAAATAAGTACAAGCTAAGGTAACGTTATACCATGTTGTCACTGTTGCACCCCAATCACTTACGCAATTCATACACGACGAAAAATTAAAAAATAATTCACCTTTAATTGCTCTTATTCCTCCAGCTCTAACCATAGCAGAACAATTATCATAAAAGCAGTGTATTGATTTGATTGTATATGCAACAGTAGACGAAATTGAAGCGCCTTCTCCAGTAATTGATATCTTGCTAAATATAACATTCTCAACATGAATATTTGCTATTACTTCAATATGATATGATAGTTGACAATTAGATATCATTTAAACATTCAGCAGATGTAAAGTTTGAAATTTCCATATTTTACAAATGTCAAATTGACAATGTTAAAAAACGGTTTTATAATCTTCTAAAAGTGACATTTTTATATTCCATTCCTTAAAATCATAATAATGAGATCAACAAATGAAATAAATGCTATCAAACACACATATCCATTCCGTATTGTCCTTGACAAAGATATATGCATTAAATATGTTTTGTTCTGCAATATTTCTGTTGATGGCGAAGGTGGTGCTATGTTTATCCAAGATATCGAATCTGATAACATGTTTCAAAGAATGAAAATCGAAACAGTTAAGCTTAGCATTAATAGCATAGTACCTTCTATCAGAATACACAGTGTTTTTCCCTCACAATTAATGCAGCTTATGAGTTTGCATTTAAAATGGTCAAAAATTGTATTCGAATTCCACACTGCATATGAAATATGAAGCTGAGAGCTATGTAGATAATTTCATTTACAAGTAAGATGAACATTTTGAAAATTTATTCTACCAAAAAATAATATTTTTTGAAATGAGTAGAATAAATATGACGGTGGCATAGCATTTTGGATATATCAATCATTGGTTAAGTATCATGGCCAGATGATGAAAGGAAATGTTTTCGAGATATTTTAAACGTGCACTGATATGAGGAAATCAGTATTTTTCGTAGATATCTGTCATGCCGATACACATTAAGACAGGTGTATGTAATTTGTTTACCTGGATATGCATTCCATATAAAGATGAATATTTCGATGATTTAATTTTATCACAGATTGATGCATCAGTGAGTGATACGATATCAGCAATGATAGATGCAAATGTTGACCAATAATCAGTTGTATTCTTCTATCTGGATCCAAGATGTGAATCAGATCTCAATGAAGAAACAATAATTTATGATTTCGTTTAATATATTTCTATTAAGCAATGCCTTATATGATATTATATATAATAAAATCAACTAAAATTTTATCTGAACAAATAAAAAAGTGAATTGTGAAGTTTAGGGTGGGGAAAGTAGGGCAAAAGTGAACGACCCGTTTTGCCATAGTTTGTGCTTTCTCTGTTTAACGTATTATGAAAGGTAACAAAACTATTGAATTGGTAGTGCACTGTTTTTGAATAATGTAAATATCTCAAAAAACATATAGGTATATTAGATTCATATTGGTATAATAATTATTTTTCGACAAAATAAATTTGTGTAAAAGGGATTATAAAGTTATATGGAGCATTTAATAATTTACTATCAAAAAATCACATCAAACTGTTGCAGTGCACGCTGAATTCATATTATAGTATCATAATAAGTATTTTTAACCATACAAAACAAAGACAAAACAAAATTTATAGGTAAAAATGAAAATTTCTATTCAAGAACATTAATTGAAGCTATCAATTTGTTACAGAATGATTAAAAGATGATCTTGAAACTTGTCAAAGCATCTAAATCAACAATCTTAGGCTCTCATTTTAAGCCTTCTTTACTCTTGACATGTAAATTATTTATGACAATGGTTTACATGTCAAATAGTTTGGCTTGAAGAAGCAGTATATGAAGAGTAATCACTGATGTTTGCAGCGAACTAGATACAGTATCTAATGATAAGAAATTAATAACGTTGCAACAAATTAAATGAATCTAATGATCATAAGTCATTGAAGTTGCACCGAACTAGTCGAGGCAACCAATCGTTAGTGATCAGTGATCGTTAGATGATGTAGCCTTTGTTATAAGACTGTATGATTTATCTATGTTCTTCCGAGTTCATAAAGCTGTCCTGAATTGTGAAAATAATAAACGACCACCTCAGAAATTCCGGAACATGACCATTTTCGTCATTTCAAAAAACAAATAAAAAATGAAGCAAAAATTATCGTCACATTTTGATTTTTTAGCGACCAAAGTCGTTCACAAAAATGTAAAGTCTTCAATTTTCTGAGTGTGTAAGCTATAAATTTCTGTAAACCAATTTTTCAATCCACGCACAAAATGGTACACGTCTAAGGATTGTGGTACACGAACATTCAAAATACGTAATTTTGAGAGGAAAATAATTCATTGATTATTCACCTATAATAGATGCTTCAGTCAATGGAAGCAATAATCTCTAAATAATCAATTGCTTTCAAGTAATGAATCAATTTTTCAAACAAATTTTGGTACAAAATCATATGATTTCATATTTCATTAGGTATGTCGAATTCTATCTAAAGTATAATTATTTCATACAAAACTATTTTATTATTATAACAAACAAATATCAATTTATGCTGATTGAATATGACATTTCTGTCTCAGTTGGATTTCAAGAGTCTTATTTCTGTTATATTGATGAAGAAATGCTGGAACTGTGCCAACCATAGAGGTAACTTGATGTCTCTGATTCATTGGAATGGACTCCTTGATCAAACACCATTGCATTGTCAAGAAATTTCCATTGCAACCTGTCATATCGTATTTTATATTATTTTCATCTAAAACTTTGTCCCAAACTAAATAATTAACAATTGGTTGGTCCAAACTTGGTTCCCAGCAACTGCTCCATTCTGGAGTGCTCGTCATAAGCTTCAGGAAATCAAGATATGGCTTTGCACCACCAATAATCGATCCCGAACATATAATATATCGATCTCTATATCTTTGAACGACATTGTCGCCATAACATCTCTTCATCCAGGCCAAGTTCCATCCGCAAGATCTGAATGCGTGCGGTTCAAGAACGAATAAAAGTCTATCTTTGGAAATTTCCGGACCAAATGGATCTTTTTGGAAATACACATCAAAAGCATCGGCATGGAAAACTCTATCGATTTTATCGATGTTTTGTTCTATCCATTGCATTTCAAACTCATAGCGTAACAAGTGAGGAATGTAATTTCGTGATGGATTATTATTAACGCAATTGTCATATATTTCTACATCGAGTTGTTCGAATAATTTTTGGATATATGGCGTAATTTTAATTTGTCGTGCTGCAAGAATGATAATTCGACATTGAGAACCCGTTGATCGCAATGAGCGAACTGCAAGTTCTAAACCTGGATGAAATATGTCCACTGAAAGTAGAATTGCGTCTCTTTTGGTACTTTCTCGATATAAATTACTTGTAAAATTGCAAAAATTTGGATATAAAACGGTAGGTAGCTGATATTCTGGCTTTAAGACGTTGAAAAGAATGAATGGAAGAAAATATCCAAGATACAGCATTGATAAAACTTTCTTGTAGACTAAAATTTTGGACTTCGCTTTCATTCTGACCAATTTTAAATCACATGTCTGTTTACTTGACAAATATTTCAAAATTGAAAAAGTTTATTTGCCATATGCCATTTTATTTAACAATTTGTCAAAAATTCAGATTTAGTAACTTTTTACACGACAAAAAAACTTTATATGCCATTTTTTAAAAAATTATAGCTTTATTTGTTATATGCCAATTAAATTACAATTTAAGTGATAAGATTCGGATTAACAACTCAGAAGTTATTCTACACGGCAAAAAAATGATATTTGAAAACTTTATGCGCCAATTATTTTGAAAATTGATAGCTTTATTTGTCAAATAGTGATTTTCACATCACATGTCGAATGCTGATCTGGCAAAGCAGCTCGTCCAGGTTGAAAAAGATATCAAAAATTCAACCAACGTTGAAGCAATAAGTGCAAAACTGGATGAGCTATCGAGAACGCCACAAATTATAAAATTTCCGCCATTTTTGATAAAGATTTATCGATTAATAGCAAAATTATTGCTAAAAAGAGAAAATCCTGATTACATTAATTACATACGAACGTATTTTATGTGTCTTACGTCACGAAACATTATGTATATCGATTTATCACATGTTCATAAATTTATTGATAGATTAAGAACCATTCCTGAACTATCAATTGATATTCCCCCGCAATATTCGTCCGGAATTGTGATTATTGGTGGTTTCAAATCGAAACGAACCCCAATCTGTGATACAGTTGAAATTAACATTCAGATCAAATCATTTATACCCGCTGTCATTGTTATAGACAATATATATGTCGCACTTCAACAATTAAAATCTACGAATAACATGAAAGTGTTTCAAAATTGTATTATTTCAGACTATGCTGAATTGAAACCTAACAAAAATCTTTGTTACACTACTCAATTATCTATAGATGAAAATATATGTAGAGTTGAAATTCTAAATATAATATTCAAAATAGGAAAAATTAATTTAACATTTCCAATTACACGATCAAAATATTGCAAAAATGTTACATTCGAACCACCACTTGATGGAATTATTGCTGAGGCTAAAATACCAAATATTGCAATTTCATACGTTGATTATCCAATTGAAATTAATATTACATCACTCAATGAAGATGCAATATTCTTCTATATGTCTAACTTTGGTGCTAATGGACATGTAACTCTTCAAAAATCAGAATCAAAAAAATTAATAATTTATATCAATAAAGAAATAGAAAAATTTAGAGCTAGAATAGATTGGTTGGTCACAAAGAATGACCTATCAGCAGTTATTGAACCATATATGCAGATAATTGATTTTGTTGAACCATTTTCATATATTTCGAAAGCTTTTGAACACCAAAATCCTGATGATTACAAAACATCATTCAACACAAGTGATAGAATCGTTTTCACAACGACAGTGAAATGCACATTTCCTTCTGGAGTTATTATCAAAGATTGCAATACAAACTCAAAAATACTTAGAATTGTTAATTTCAAGAAAGATTTTCTGCTAAAATATGGTGAATCATTCACTTTAGTAAGTGTTGGAACACTTCCAAACATACTAACACCGGATACAAGCAAAAGTTCTGAAAAGATTCAGATTAAGTATACACCAACAGATTTTACTGATCATGAGTTTTGGTACGATTTATCATTGCCAGATATAAGTATTTCAATGCCTAATATTGTTATTAATTGCAATTTCCCGGCTGACTTAATTGAATCTATTCCAACAGTTATTATTGTAGAAATCAGTGCAAAGAGAAGGTCTGAAATCAATGTATCCATTCATCAAGAAGGCCCGAAATCATTTAATATTGATGGAAATTTTATATCCGATCTTGTTATCGAAGAAGGAGAAACAAGAAAGGTGGTTTACACTCTCACACCACTTAGAACAGGAGAGTGGCATTATCCACAAATAAAAATCATTGAAGCGAAAAATGTTTGGATATCTGAGCAAAAAGTCTTTGTTAAGCCTGCGCAGTAGCTATGTAATGTATTATTTCTTTATTGTTTGTTTAAAATTCTTTTGTATCTATCATTGATTTCAAATAGTTTTATCAGAAGTTAACTATGTGCTTAATTTGAGTCAATCTACAACTCTTATGAATGAAAGTCTCAAACATATTTCTAATGTAATGTTATATTATTATTAACATCTTTATTAGCGAATTATCTCTATTTGCTGATGTAAACATATATGCATATATAATTCAATGCTACCCTTATAATATGATACTCCAACTAGTATATCGTCCTGTTTGATTTTAAATTATAATCACACTTTAAAGTCTTCGACTTAATATAACTTCCACTATTTTCAATGGGATTATCTGCTAGCTACCATAGTTTTCAGCTTGAGCTTGGCTTTGTTTGAGCAAGATATTTTTAGAAATTAGATAATATGACATGTAAATACATTTTTTGTCGTGTAGTATCACAAAAAATCTGTTAAAATTTAGTTCTTCGATTTAATGATAATAATGATATAGGAAATGCATGTATAGTATATAGAAAAAGTCAAAAAGGACAACTCCTCATTTTATGGTTGGCCGAGATCAAGATGAGGTCGGCACCGACGACACCATGCTCTGACCTTCCGGCTGTAGTCTTTTGTTAAAGGAGATTCTAAGACATACAGATGAGCATAAGAAATGTCTAAAATTTGTCGAAATGTTATGACATGAAATTACAAAAAAACGAAATAAATGCGAAATAATTATAATAATTAGATAGAAAACGAAAGGGTAGGTTCATGTTACGTTTAAGTTAAGAAGCAAAAGTCACTACATCAAGAGATAAAGTCGATTTAAGTTGAAAAATTTAAAATTACTTTTTCTCGAAAATTCCTCGATTAATGCATGTTATTTTCTTTACCATTGTTATCCATATCCAATTATGAGCAATTTCGCAAGTTTAGTCGGATATTTTAGTTATATATATAGAAAATTATTTGTCAAATTTGCACGTTGCAAAATGAATTCCACAGATATGTCTAATAAATTTATAATGATACCTTCACAGAATCAAATTGTATAATTTGCAAATTATTTGTTGAAATCTGATGCCACTGTTTCACATACGTCCATGATCTTCATCAAGAATAGTGTCATTGTCTAATAATTTAATGGATGTCATTTTAATCGGAAATCCAACAAATCAGTAAAGAATAATGTCGCAAAGCGTCCATCTTCTATTGCAACATCATTGCTATGTGTATCTGGTCATCTTCAGGCCAATGGTGATCAAAAATCAAAACATTATATTGAATCAAATATCAAAAATCTCGAACAATTTGCAAAACAACCAAAAGGAATCGAAAAATTCTTTGTGTACAATCTGTAGATCATCTTACAACATATAACATGAAATGTTATTGAATTTTAATGAACATAACACCTAACATTCATGAAAAGCATAATGTAATTGATTTTAGCAGACATTATTCCATGAACATACACATACATGAACTAAACTATATATGGATCGAATGTCTAATGATGATGTCGAAGCGAAACAAGAGAAAACAACCGAAATCATCTGGAGAAAACAATATAAACCCTTTCAAAAATGAAATCGGAGGCCATAAAACAAAATTTTAGACGACAAAAACGATGAATGGCAATAAAAATCTCTAAAAAAAAACGATGGAGCAAAAACGGTTGTTTACAAAATAATTTTCTGGTTTTATATAAAACCTTTTGAGATTAAAAATATAAAGATTTGATTGATGGCAATTTTTAAAAAATTGAGAGCACATTCAAAAATATTTTCAAGAATATAAATGTATATCAGTTGTGTATTGCAAAAATCATGTTTTTGATTTTCAAAAAAATGAGGGAAAATTTCGGTTAAAACGACGAAACCGCTTCACTTTCATGTCTGGAATCATTGTTAAGCCATTCCGCGGCTATATACCACCAGCCGACAAGATGAGCGACGTCATCGCCCCACCGTATGATGTTGTCACACGTGAGGAAGCCGCAAAGATGGGCAAGGAGCGTCCACAGTGCGTTATCCACATCAACAGACCAGAAATCGCATTCCCAGGAGTCAAAGAAACAGATGACTGCGTCTACCAGAAGGGTGCTGAACTCCTTCAGAAGTGGATCCACGACCAGCTCCTTATCCGCGCTGATAAGCCAGGTTTCTATGCTTACCGTGCTAAGCTCGGTGGACACTCTCAGGTTGGCCTTTACTCTCTTTTCTCTTGCGAGCAGTACAATGAAGGTCTCATCAAGAAGCACGAGCAGACACGTAAGGCACCAGAGGAGGACCGCACAAAGACAGTTAGAATCCAGAATGCTAACGTTGGCTCCGTTTTCCTCGCTTATCGTGGTGCTAATCACACAGAGCTTCGTGATTATGTCAAGAAGCTCGTTGAGAGACCAGCTGACCGTGTTGCACACCTCGACTTCGATAACACAGACCATGAATTGTGGTTCATCGATGAAGAGGAGAAGGTTAAGAAGATTCAGGAATTATTCGCTCAAGTTCCTCATGTTTACATCGCTGATGGCCACCACCGTGCTGCCTCAGCTTGCAACGTCTGGAAGGAGCGCAAGGAAGCTGCTGGTGAGAACTACACAGGCAAAGAACCATTCTGCTACTTCATGGCTTGCATCTTCTCCGATGATGAGCTCTGCGTCATTGACTACAACCGTGTCATCAAGCAGAACAAGCTTCCACAGGAGGAGCTCTTCAAGAAGCTCGAGGAACATGGCTTCAAGATCACACCAATGACAGGTGAAGAGAAGCCACAGACACCAGACTTCCTTCCAGCTCACTATGCACGCCCAACAGAGCACAAGGTCTTCTCCTTGTTCATCCACGGCAAGTGGTATCGCATGGAGTTCACAGCTAAGGCCCTCTCCGAGTCTGCTGCTGACAACATCGATTCCAAGATCCTCACAGACTTCTGCCTCACCCCAATCTTCGACATCGTCGATCTCCGCAATGATCCAAGAATCAAGTTCATCGGCGGCACACGTGGTCTCCAGGCCCTCGAAGAAGCCGCTAAAACAGACGATTGCCTCGCTATCGCCGTCCCACCAGTCGAGATGACACAGCTTTTTGATGTCTCTGATGAAGGAAAGATGATGCCGCCGAAGTCGACATGGTTTGTCCCGAAGCTTGCTGATTCCATGGTCATCCGCATGATTGAGGGTGATGAGTAAGTTTTTTTTACATAAAATATAGGTTGCAATATTATTTTGGTAAATTATTTTAATCTAACCTAAATGCTGCCATCAATGCCTCTGACACACATTATATGTGTTAATAAATTGTTCAGTTAAAAGGAATATCATTTAAATATCTTTGTTACTTGATAGTTTGGAGTCAAACTCTGATTTTAAGTTTTGTTAGTATAGTAAAGTAATTTCATTAATTTTTAATTTTAAAATTTAAAAGATTGATTATAATTGAGAAATTTGGGAATAATATAAATTCTTTGGCAAAATTAATTTTATTCTTTAGTAAAACTTCATTTTGCATTAATTCGTTTCTAAATAGCTCAGAGGGAGCTGTTTAAAAAATCATCAGAAAATTCCCTTGATGTTGAATGTATTCATTTTTTAGTATATTTTTTAATAAGGAAAGCTTTCATCTTATAGAGTTTGATGGACCTCGTGAATTCATAAATGAAATATAGATCAAATCTACGTAATCCAATAATAAAAATATTCCTGAATTAATGCATCTAACAAAAAACAAAACATTTAGAACAACATTTATTCAAAACGGAAAGGTATTAAACGGGTACAAACAATATACTTAAAATCCGAGGATTTGAAAAAGAAAATATTGAAATTATTTGGATTTCGAAGCGTCAGATTCTGTAGGTGGTGGATTCTTGAAATTATAGTTGTTTGTGCTGCTATTTCCAATAGAAACAGGCAAATAACTAAAACCTGAAGGTTTGATTGCTAAATTTTTGTTTGGAGGCAAAGGAGGAAACCATTTTGGATATTCCGGCTCTTTCTTTGATGCTGTGTTGCGTTTTTCGATAGTTTCTTTAAGTAATTGAAATTCTTTTTGTGAAGGTCTCGAAATTACTTTAGGAATTTCCATATTTGGCTGAATAATCGGTTTAATGTTCTTAGCGGAGTCTGTTTTTCTTCTTATTGTTGATGTTCCTGGGAAAGGTTTTGGCGCTGCTTTTTGTTCTTTCGGTTTTTTGTAAAATATGTAGTCAGTAATCGCGTTGATGAGCATATTCAGTGCTCCCGAACTCAACATAAGGAAAACGAACAATATAACAACAGCAGCAATTAAAACTTCAGACATTAATATAATTTGACATGTAAAATTTACACGCCAAAAATTCAAAAAATAATCGTCATTTATCAAATGGTAAAGATAAAAATTATTTGAAGTAAAATTTAAAAGCTACATTTTGAAGAACATCTATTTCCTTAAAATTATCTTGAAAATATTGAGAAGATATTCAATTATTGTGAGAAAATCAAAAAAAGCCAGTGGCGGGACGAGTAAAAGTTTATTCTCATATTATTCAAAATGTTGGAACGGTGTTGCGCTGTCACTTTTGGTGACTGTGGGATTATTTATTGTTCTTCATTTCTGAGATTACCGATTTCTTCATCAGTAACTTCATTGTGTTCTCCTCTGATTGGAATGTTGTTAAAAATACATAATGATGAAGTTATGGCGGAAATCGACATTTTTCTGATTGTCGACCTCATCTTCTTCGATATTTCCTTCCTCACTCCAATAAACTTCATCAGATGCTTTGCACATTTCTTGTAGTAGATACCAAACGAGCTGATGACTACTGGGAAGAGATATGCTTTCATCCTCAGCCTTGTTTCGCATTGGTTTCGAAGATCAGCATACTTTGCATCTTTGTCTCTCCATTGTCTGATATGTCGTCGTATGGGCAAGTTACGTCGTCTATCCAGATTTTGGACTCGTTGTGGATGATGATGTCGGGCTTGAGTCTCGCTAACTCGCCCTGGATTGCTGGCTTGTTTGGAATGGATACAGTTAAGTTAAACTTAACTGTGTATCCAGCGAAAGCATGAACAGCCTCCTTTGCAATGATATCGACGATATTATTGTGTCGAATCATCATTTGTGTGAAAGCATTGCGGCAGGAGTTGATGCGAAGCTTCAGCGAATTTTCTTTCCCTTTACCGCAATAAGGGCAGTGAGGTCCTGTGTTCTCTGGCGGGCCTTTGTGGGAATGAAGATATCCATTATACAGCGCGTTGCATCTTGCACTTAGTGCGAATTTGACCTTGTCGCTGACTCTATTGGAATAGTTTCCAACGATAGCATTGCAGTCTTTGTTGTCTTTGAGATTCAGGAAAGCTGTGTCCGTGAACAGGAAGCTCAAGTATTTTGTTCATGCTATGTTCACTTTCACGCATCATGATTGCTTTTGTGACTGCTTTGGAGTCTGAGATTGGTGTTTCATCGTCGATCTTGAGTATTGCTTTGTTGTCGCAGTAGACTATTTTGAATTTTAGCTTGTATGATGCGATTCCTCCTCTCTCGGGCATCAGTTCTCCTTCTGGTGTTGTTTCCCAGTCGAGGAATCAGGAGTCGTTGGATGCATTAATGCCTCGTTTGTTCCTCTCTTCTTGTGAATTCTTTCATTAACAGTGCTGTTTGGGGGTTTGGGCTGTTCAGCATGTTGATGAATGTCTTCACTTTCAGAGCGAGTGCCCTCTGATGTGTGGGCTGGATGAACAACATTTTCTTCATTTCATTTTAATTATAGCATAATAAAAATATTCAAAACTTTACAACAGCAACTTTGAATGATCTTTCAATTATTGTCTTAATACCTTTAGAAGGGCAGTATTTTTCCTTCTGCGGTGTAGTCCCGCGACCTTCATAACTTTTTATCTGATCAATATTTTTTCGATTTGAAAGTACTTTCATGTACATATTGATAGTTGTCTATCCAGTGGTATAAGTGG
>JALKBU010000590.1:0-31729 GCA_023091735.1 Trichomonas tenax
TTTTACTGATGATTTTCACAAAATAATGATGATTACGCTTATTCATGTAAATTTAATTCTCTCATTGTTATTAGTATCATACAAGGAATCATCTGCTTAATTATAACTACTAAAGCAATATATAAATTAATTATCATATCAGATCTTAGTAAAAACTTTAATGTAATTCATTGGGTAGTATTTGAAATTAAATATTTTCATAATGTGGAACATTTTCACTATGTAATACTCCTTAAGCTAACATTTTTCAAAAATGAATGAAAAAAATTGAAAATGTCTATTTTAACGATTTGCTCAATCAGCATTCATTATGTAATAATTATAAAATTCAAATCAATATTCTGATTTCATTTTCCCCTCTTAAATGTTTGAAAACAATAAATATTTTGTTTCCATCAGAGAAATTTTTTCAGCATATTTGAGTCATTCTAACTAATAATATAAATAGTATCCATTAACTATGTAGAAATGATATTCAATTCAAAGCATGATAAATGAACTAATAATAAATTTCAATATATAATTTTCCTGCCGGATGAGCAGGATATGGTATTTTCTGACATCACTATACCATGTATATCTTATATATAATGCATTTCATGTAATTTACAATATTTTTTTTTCAACAAAAAGAAAAAAATAAAAAGGCTTTTCAGGAGTCGAACCGATGGCATATATAACCTTTAGCATTAACTAAACCACTACACTCAAATTCAACATTCATCATTTTTATTCAATGGTGACACTAAAAATCTTGTCTACAGAAAGGTGACTCAAAAAAAGGAAAAACGCACCAGCGATGTTTCGAACAACCAAACTTTAATCAAAATTCCTGACACCCCCTGCTTTAGACCTGTGGCTAAAGTATTGTGAAACTGGGTAATGTGAAAATTTAATTTTAAGATGAAAAATATTAACAACCATAAGCAGAATCAGAGCTGTAAGTGCAGTGAAGGATTTCATCATTCGACTTATACATATCATAAAGAGATCCAATTGATTCATTGGCACTTGGCAAAGTATTATTATTATTAAGGAAAACGAATATTGCCTGTTGCTCGCTGATTTCCAAACGCTTTCTTACACAGTAAACGAAATTACCAATCGAAAGTGTTTTAGGGACGAAGAATTTTTTATTTGATATTTCAGGCAAATCTTTGCACCTAGGATCCCTGCTGACGAATATTGGCACATGGTCAGGATGTTTCTGGCGAATTAACTCGAGAGTGTTTTTTGTATCAAGATTTTCAAGTTCTGTCATTGCTGAAAAATAAAAATGTGACAATAACTTTAAAAGTGACAAAATTCTCGATCCGATTGTTTTTGATTTTTTCAAGGACAAATAATCATATTTAATCGAATTTCCCTATAAAGAACACATATATTCGATCCATATATAATCAATAACCAATAAAACACATATGTTACCATCAAGGTTATTTTTGTTCAATTTGAAATTTTTCTTTATTTCACAATCTCTGCATGAAATGTTTGTGAGAAGGCTGTATAGAGGCTGTTTCAGTCACTATGGCTACAAATAATATTTTTATAATCGCAAAATAATATCGTTTTTTCCTGACGGAGATTACATATGAGAACCATCAATCATAGGGAGCAAAGAGTGGATGTTTGAGAAAAGAGAAGTTACATGAGAAAATTTATTCATGAAAGGGCTTCTTATTCCCTTCCTCCCAATTTTTTTCGACAAAATTTATATGGTATATTCCATGTGGCATGGGGAATATGTCCTATTAAGGACTAAGCTTGGTGAACCTAAGTTCTCGAGATTTCACAATTGGAAAATTATCATGTATCTGATTTCAAATCTGACTTTACATGACAAATATAGTATAACGGTTAGGATCAATACTGACAAAACCAATGCTAGGTTTGAATCCTGTTATGATCATTTTTTAACTTTTTTTTATAAACATCGTGCATTTTATGCACATGCATTATTATTCTAGTTAATGTATGGACGCACACGCATTTGCATTGTTCAGGAGCATTGTTTTCTGCCATCCAAACAGACCTAACTCAATAAATAAAATCAAATTATTTGAAGTTCATTGATGAGTTAACTGATATTTTGCTAATACTTGTGTACAAAATGAAGCCTTCAATAGTTCTCGATCTCTTCTATTAATATAATTCGAATAAATGAAAAATTTATTCGACGTGAAAATTGATCAATTTCTGGGGGATCCTATAGTATTCATAATATAACAATTCATGACAATGTACAGAAATATAATCAAAATGTATTCTATGAATAGCAGAGGTAAATATAGTATCTAAACAAAAATACATTAACTTTTTGCTAACAATGAAAATATTTGGCGGAAATTATTAATTTGGATTCATATAAGTGTGCAATTTTCAGCAAAACCAAAATAACAAACAAATAAAATTATGATGAATTATTTTATCATTTTTATTTCATTTGACAAAGACGTTAATTTTTTGACATACATCAAGTGTTCAGCCCACAACATGCATACACAAAGCCAATTATCGTGGGAGCTATGCATCGTATCTCGATACCCAATAGATAGAAAAATCTGTAAAATTTCTTAAAATACCGAAATTTCACCAATTTACCTATTCCTTCATTGATACCATTAATATTAATATTGAGTATATTACTACACATCATTAATGTATGTATATATTTTTAGAAAACATCGCATATATAGTTAAAATTAGTTAAATCTAATTCGTATCTACAAAAGTTAGGTTGCTGCAGCATTCATATTGCAGCTACAAGTTAATGTCTATACTGACACTATACCTACGAAAGATGATGCAATAAAATTGGTTACAATTTTTGTTATATATAGTGACTAAACGAAGCTTATAAACATATATAAAAGTCAAAATAATTATATATCGTTCGCTTAATAATGCAAAATTCCGTTTTTTTTTAAAATCACTATTAACTTCAATATAGTCTTGATTATGTATTTCTAACTGATTCAATACATATGTATATCAAGTAGTTAAAAGAATTTTTATGTGTGTTTAGCTGTTACACAATAGGACATAAAGATAATCTGAACTTTTTCTATCCGAAGGATAACCTTAAAGAGTGAGAAGGTCTTTTATTCATGTGGTAAATATTTTTTAAAACAAAATCTATGGGCAGACAACCTTGAGCTTCTTTGTTTGAAGTGAAACAGTGATCTCTGTCTGTTCCTTGCAAGAGGTGTATTGACTTCGAGTGTCCACAGACAGCAATTCCAGCATGATCAATATGTTTAAGGGACAATAGGAATACATACTATCTAGATCTTTTACAGAAACACTATCAGCTTTAATATTATTAAATTCAGTATGTGTATGATTAATATTAGATTTATTATTATTATTTAATTATTCGGCAACATATGTTTTATCAGATTTATTATTTATTATATTTTCTAAATCTTCATGTGAATGATCTTTACTAGCTTTATTATTTAATTCTTGAATTACATTTAATCTATTATCCGAATCTGGTTCAATATATATTATATCATTATTTGTAATTAGACCTGCTGTAAACGTTGGTGATTTAATTGCTGGAGCACCACCTGTTTCATATACATAAGCATCAATTTCATTTATTGAAACTTTATTAGATTTATTATGCATACGATTAATATCAGATTTATTATTTATTATATTTTCTAAATCTTCATGTGTATGATTTATATTAAATTTATTATTTAATTCTGTTCTTAAATCTTTATTATTAATAATAATTTCTTGAGTATTAATTTTACCAACTGTAATAGATGTTTGTTGTTCTGGTTCTTCATTTATTTCTAAATCATGATCATCAGGTATTTTAGTGAAATTAGTTAAGTTATCAAATATACAGAACATAACTGTCTAAATATTTCAGCAACTGTAAAAGTAATAAGTGAATCATTATTTTTTCAGTGCCTTCAAAACTTATATTATTATCTTTAATCAAACTATTAACATAATTCAATAAAACACCATAACTAGGAAATAGCTTATTGAATTTTTCAGCAATTGTGGGTTCAGGTACTACAGTAACTTCATTAATATCTCTAGCCATAATACTTCTAGTACCAACTCTAGATAAGTTTCTAAGAAATGTAGTAACTTGACTGAATAAATTCATATGACTATCCATTTCTTGTCCTGTAAGATCCTGTATCCAATTAATATTATTAGTAGTCATAGCATTTATTTCTGAAATGAATGTACGAAATGATTATAAATTAGCTGTAGTACCTTCTAATAAATCTGATAACATATGACACATTATATATAAAAATAAAAATTAAATATTTTTTAAAACAATGAATACAAGCATATATAAAGATTGCAATATGAATTATGGTGATCACCATAATATTACTAAAATGCATGGATATGAGTTAATCACTTCAATGTTAGATCAACCAATCTCATTTGTTTACCATTTTGATAAAAAAGGAATGTTTGGGATCATTGCTGACTGAAAATAAATGAAATTGTTATCACCATAACACTAGTTCTTCATATACAGACCCGTAAAGGAATATCTTTGATTCATCAGATTCAGAATCCGATTCCTTTTCAGATTAACAATTGTTATATTAAAATATTGATTTTGTATTAAATGAGAGATGAAATGAGATTGAATGATGCAATATAACAACGATTTACAAAGGATATTTAATGATCATATTTCGCAATAATATTGCTTTTCAGTTTTATTGTCAGTTTTCCTTAAAATTGTGGGAAAACCAACAAAATAACGAAAACGTAGCAAAAAACTTTATGAAATTATCAAAATTCGATACTGTTGACATCTAGAATATACATAGAAGAAACATAATATATAAAAATTTTTGGTTCAAATTCACGCCAGTTTTCTCTAAGCAACCTTCAAAAGCAGGTTGTTTTGAATAGTTTTATAATATCAATCAATCGATCTGTTTATTCACCTATTCGTCATAATTGTTGCATAAAAACCATAACAAAATGAAAATAGTAATTTTGAGAAAGCATGATAACCAATGATGTTACTTATTGAACAATCTTTAAGTTTATGAGCATCACAATAATGTTGCCTATTTAGGGAAAATAAAGTGACTTTTGTATTAATTTTGACATTATAATTTTCTATATTGATATTTGAGATACAATTTACAAAATTTATAGACCCTGATCCAACAAAAGCTTTACTCGAATCAATTATGATGCAGTTATTGAGTATCGCTGAACAATCCAAATAACAAATAGCCGACAATTTTGATGCATTTACAAAGTTGCATGTAAAAGCTTCTCTTTCATTTGTAACAGCTTCAAAAAATCCAAGATCATATGCGTTATGTGCCGATTGGCAGTAACTAAACACAGTTCCTGTTGTACAACCATAGAAAGAAATTAAACTTGCACCACCCACTCCAAAATTATATGAACCATTTAAATAAGTGGAAATGATTTTATTTGATTTGCAAATCACACAACTATCCGATGATTTTTCAGGCGATGGCCCGCAAAGTTCATAATTATTATATGATATATTCATATTTGTGTTCTCTGTATAAATTGCATTTCCATACTTATTATTTTCTTGAAGTGATGAGTAGCAACTGTAAAACATATTACCAATCACTTGTGAGTTGCAATTATTCAAATAAATTGCACCTCCTTCATTTGTTGTCCAACAAAGGAAGAATGAACAACAATATATTTTTGTATTGGCATTATTCAGAGATATAACACCACCTATGCTGCTAGCATAGACATCTTGGAAGTTTGCATTGGACACATTGTATTGCAATTTCCATCATATCAAGTTTTTATAAAAATCAATCATAAAACGTCTATCAAAAAGTGACAAGGAAGGCTATTCACTTTCAGGGACTTGAGCGGTTTCTGCAACATGACGCAACTTTACAAATCCTCTCAAAATTGAGAGCCAATGTTGCGTCAAGTTGTGGAAGCTCGAAAAAATTGAATACTTTTCAGCAAGATTTGAGAGGGCCAAAATGTTAATGTCATTGCAAAGTCACTTTTGGTGATTCTTGCTTTTCGTTGAAGCCTGCTCACCATACTTGCACCACAGATACTCCATCCTGTGGAGATGATAAGAGTCTTAAGCCGAGTCGATTCAAGTTGGCCAGCATGAGATACAAATCAAAGTCCGTCAAAACAACGAAACCGACAGAATCCAGTTGACACACGATAGCTTGGCAATAGCAATTGCATATTACGTTGTCAAATCATATCTTGAAAAATTTCAAAATAATGCAAACCTTCAATTTCATATTTTTATCAACTAACACGGATTTTTAGCGACAGCCAAAGCAGAAGCATTGTATATCCTACCAAATCTCCGTATTACAGCAATCATGGGCTTGTTTTTAAATATTGCCAATTTTTAATAACATGCTTCCATGATATACACTATCGGATTTTTGTTGTCCTGTATGTTCTAAGCATGTTGGGTCTATTTAGCTGCTCTATTTCAATTATATAAAATTCGCAAAAAATTGTCAATTTATTGGCTATTACTCGGTATAGTTACATTTCTAACGTGCGTTAGAATATTGTTTCATTACATACATAAGACTATTTATACTTTTCAATGTTCAAAAAAGCACAAACATCCTATAGCTAACATTTATATCTAGAATTGAAATTACATACGTTGGGAGGATATGTCCAATTGAAGAAACCGATGGATGTCCAAAATATATATACCTTACTTTTCCTACATCTGGACTAAAATAAGGTAAATGTTAGAATCTATACAATATAACTATAGTGGAAGACTTTATTTTGTGCATATCGATAGAGAACGACCATAAGAAACATCAGCATGAATATGAGGTGAATTTGAAGTGTTGAATGAAATTTAATGAGAATATTAAAATTTGAAATATAGTCCAGGGTTGGGGGTGGAATCTACAGTATGATGTTAGTATGTTTGAAATGGTAGAAAGCTTATATCAATTGTATTGAAACAAATTGAATCTGAATCAAGATCCTAATGATGTGTTTAGATAGATTAATTAAACGATATGATTGTATTGTGCAATGCTAATATATAGGGAATATGTACAGACTAATTAAAAAGCATATATGAAGAGTTTGAAACGTATTATTGTGTTATTTACATATGATGGTGTGAACATTCTTAGATATAAGTCGCTAATGAGTATTTCATATATTTGATGAAAGTATAATGAAATTTAATTTTAAAGTGATACAAAATATTAAAACAAATTAGTCTAAATAAGCGCAATTGTTATAGGTAGCGTCATATATAATGGACATGAAAATGATATAGATATATATGAAATAAAATGAAAATGAAAAAAATAAAATTAACATTCTATGATCGTTTTGTTATGAATATATATTGGCATGGGTTTTTGTATGGTGTGGAATAGATATTATAATATAATTTCATGAAAATGTAGTTCTGCCATGTAAAACTAATTTGTCACGTATATTCGGAAATTTGACATGTAAATATGACTGACACGTAAACTTGATTTTGACGTGTATATTTGTTTTTGACGTGTAAGTGACATCTGACACGGCAAATTAAGAACCTAACAACAATTTCGAATTTGATGATATAAAAATAATCGGACGAATGCATAGTTAACATAAATATGTATATCATTTCAAAAAAAAAATCAAAGAATAAATTTTTTATTTTTCTTTTTTCTTTTGATTTCGAATTTGATGATATAAAAATAATCGGACGAATGCATAGTTAACATAAATATGTATATCATTTCAAAAAAATCAAAGAAAAAATGTGTTATGTTTTGTCTCAATTTACAGGTCAAATATCAAAAGATCATTCGACCAGTTTGCCAGAGGTTATAGCTGTTTGGCAGAACCAACAGAAGTCATGTCCTGCCTCAACCAGCACCTTTTCAACCTATAGGCCATTGATCAAGACACCTCTACCCCAACCCCTAGCGCACTTCCCTTTCCCTACTCTCCCAGGGCTGTCTTCGTCAATGTCAGCATACTTCGGTTTGTTCTCTGTTTTGTGGAAAGAAGAATCATTAATTGGCTTAATTGCAATCAGTGTCCAGGGAAAACTCGGATGTCTGAGTCACCCGCGGAAGAAGCGGCAGAAACTGGTCGTTTCAGAGATAACCAAGTCATGACAATATCTTCTTACATTACCTTCTTCGCTCTCATAAAATGTCACTTTTCATTGTTTTTAATGAAGCAGACAACCCTTTATTGTCATCTATTTCTTCCAAATTAACATCTCCATCCATTCACCAATTACATTCAGAAGCCTCAGTCAATCATTCTTTTAAATTTCATCAATTCAATCAAAGCGATTTTTATATCAGAAATAATTATCTGCTTTTATGCATTTTTAGTATCTGGTCGATATCTTATCACTGCTGCTATACTGATATTACCTATTAATTGCATATTTGTTCTTTATTTCCTTCGGCAAATTTTGTTAATCTAGAATTCAGTCTGGCTATTCATGGCCTCAATTGCTCTGCAACTATATCCTTTCATTTACACATTCATTCTCCGGATTTATACTTGTTATCGTTTTTCGGTGTATAAGTCATGATATAGTTATTTGAATATACAAATTGGATGTAATTATGACATGCCTTTCATGTGTTATTTGTAAATTATCTATACACATTGTAATAATTATTTTGCACAATAATAATTTCCATAGATCTGATTTCATTGCCTACAATAGTTACAATTCTTATATTTATACCAAGCCTGTACTATGCGATAGTAATACATCGATCAAATTTATAATTTTATCACAATTATCAGAATTGCTAAAATTTAACAAATATAACAAAAAATAGAATGTGTAGATGCTGCTTAATATTATATTAGTATTTGGTTAAATCAAGTATATTTTTCATATATAAATCTTAAATTTTCTTCTTTTTACAAAATTAAGAATAATATTTCCGTACATGTGAACACCACATTGCCAATAGCTATTTTCTAACAAGTAAGAAAGTTTTTAAGCTAAATTCTAAATTTTATAAATATTTCAATCTTCTTATTTTGCATGGTGTTAAGCATGTATTCATATGCAGAAACATATGCATATTGATATCTCATTGTTTGCTTTCAATGATTTAAGTTTTATTTCGACTTACGTAACAAAATTTGTTTTTTAGTTCATGGGTAAGATCATGAAAATTTTCCAATTTTAGGGAAGGTAGGGTATTCCTATTTTAGATTTTTATCATATCTTTGAATAAACATGTTTTATAGCTCATATATACTGTTTTTTTTCATATATTCTATATATAAAATGCATATTGTCAGTTGATCTATATAGGTGCATTTGATTTTTTGCATGAATATTTTGGGCTGTAATTCATTATACAATAAGATAGTATTCATTAGAAGAAACAAATAATGTAAATCCAATGATATTAAAGACGAGCTCGATTAATTTAATAATGCAAAATACCGAAAAGTATATTTATGTGCACTTACTATACACAAATCATACAGCGTAACGCATTTAATGTATTTGTGAGTTAGTTGTTTCTTAAAATCGAATTGTTGTATTTCGCATATATTATAAACGTGCATCATTATGACGATTTGAGTATTCTGAATAGTGACTTTGTATAGGGATGCTGATGTGTATCATTGTAGCATATCAGATCTTCTCAATACGCACTGTAGAAAAAGATAAATTTTTCGAGATTTCGGTCTTACCGACAATGACATGCTAGGATGGTGGCATTGATACATATAGAATATAGAGCATACGTCAACAAGAGATAACACCATGATTTCAAACTGGAACAAAGATGCGATTTGTATTTCGGTAACCAAAATGAAAATTATGATTTTCTTTGATGAAATCAAAGATACAAAATGATTTAAAGAATAATATGATGTTAAATCAATCAAAATTTTATCCGACCAAACAAAAAGTGATATTGAATAATTTACAGTTGCGTCAAATTGCAGAAAGGTGACAGGTCTCCACTTTCAATGGTTATAAAAGTGACAATCAACAAATTTATAGGTAATCTTATATAATTTAACTTCATGTTAACTGAACAAATTTCACATTGGGCAATATGACATTTATTTGTTTCGAAGATCAATTGATTAAATGTGACTTTGGAGTTAACATTTAAATTAAAATTAAGAATTTTCTTATTTGAATAGCAATTTGAAAATATCATTGAACCTCCACCTTCACAGCCATTATCTACATCAATAAATATACAATTCTTCAAAACAACATCTTTATTAATTCAACATATTCCTCCCAAATTTGTAGAATTTACAAATTTGCATTCATTTTCATCATATGAGTCTCCAAAATATTCAAAAAATCCAAAATCACCGGAATTATGGGCAGATTGGCAATAAGTTAATTGGGTTCCAGTGGAGCAATCATTAAATGAAATAATAGATCCACCTCCAACACCAAAGTTATAGGATCCATTTAAATTTAATGCTTTGATTGAATTATACTTACAAATATTGCAGCCGTCTGAGGATTGTTTTTCCGAGGGACCGCACAAAGCGAAATTTATTGTATGTTACATTCATATTTGTGCTAACAGTGTATATGGCATTTCCATATTTATTATTTTCATGCAATGATGAATAACAACTATGGAACATATTATCAATTATTACAGAATTCCCATTATATAAATATATCGCACCTCCTTCGTTTGTTGTCCAACAAAGAAAAATATTACAACACGAAATTATTGATTTTGCGTTAGACAACGAAATCGCACCTCCCATATTGTTGCTTTTAACATATGCAAACTTTGCATATGTTAAATTATATTCCAGTCATTGGTTACAAATCTTTATTTTCGACAAAAATAAAAAAAATTGACAAGAAGGTTAAACGTCACTTTTATAATTCATTCCACATTTACTCCTTCATTTAAGCAATTATGCATTTCGCTAATTGTAACTTTGAAATCGTATTTGCTACCATTGCTCAATAGATTACTTGTTAAAATACGAATATTAATTTGGAGTATTTTACATGCCAAATACTAATTTTACAGGAAAAATTATTAAATTATGAAAATGTAATAAAGATCAGCACATTCAAGCTGAGTGGCGCTGAAAAAACAATAAAACGCATCACTTGAATGTCTGCGCAGTCTTGTGGATTAACATTCTAATAAGAGAGCTGATCTTAATGTTTAAACAGGCAAGTGCTTATAAAGAAAATACTTACATTATTTTTGAATTTAGTGAACATTTTTCATTAACCTTATTCATTCCTTCTTTTATTATCATTTGTTTATATTACCACTTGTGCTCCAATCATATTTCAATAAGTTTTCTAACTGTTCGCTCTCGGCAATTCATTTTTAAACCAAAGTTCTATTTTTAAATTTTGTGTTCATTTGTTCATTTATATTCATTTCTGTTCATGTTATCAAACAGCAGCCGCAGGTAAATAGCGGATAGTTTGATCAAAATGCTGTAATTCCTCAAATAGAAATGCTCACTTTTCCAGCCAAAAAGATGAATATAATTAATGCTCACTTAAATCAACATATGCTTCTATTAATCATGGAGAAGTATTTCAATCTTCTAAAATACCTAATCTTGAAAGAATAGCATTAGACCCTAATAATGTTCAATTCACACATAGTACAAATGATATAATAGGTCGATCAGTTTATTTTTATTATACCCAATTCACAACTTCGGCAATATTTGCACAGCTTTGCGGAGTTCCATTCTTGGGTGAAGCTGATAATTCAGCAATTGACCCTGAGCA
The DNA here is from genome assembly GCA_023091735.1 of Trichomonas tenax. Classification (NCBI taxonomy): domain Eukaryota; phylum Parabasalia; order Trichomonadida; family Trichomonadidae; genus Trichomonas; species Trichomonas tenax. Next base: position 11,762 of record JALKBU010000590.1, read on the forward strand.
AAAGAAGACGTATTTACCAGCGCATAACTGCATTTCAGATTTATTAAAACAAGCAGGTTATGCAACATCAGCAACATTTGGAAGCTCAAAATCAGATTGGCAAAAAGACGATGTTTTTGGATTGCATGGTTTTGACAAAATAAATTCATATGAAGAAAATGGTTGGATGATAGATAGAGTGACATTCGATAAATTTAAAGAACAACTTAAAGAACACGCTAAATCAAAAAAGCCATGGTATGCATTCATGTTGACACTAGATACACATGAGCTAGGAATCATTTGTTCTGATTGCCCTTATGATATCTGCACTATATCGTGATAAAAAATTTCCGAATTTATAAAATGGTGTAAGTCACAGCATTGGTTTAATGATACGCTTATTGTCATTCATGGTGATCATATGTCCAGACATAAATATTTATCTGATCTAAGTGAATAATCCAACTTTGAAAGCAGGAATTACAATTTATTCATTAATGCAAATAAGCAAAAAGATACCATTACAACAAACAGAGTATATTCTTTATTCGATATGTATCCATCAATACTCTCAGCTGCTGGTGTCAAAATAAATGGAAACAAACTGGGTATCAGAGTGAATCTATTTTCATCACTTAAAACTGTTCGAGAGAATACGACAATCAACTCGAAGGTGTGACTTCATGGTATATTTCCTAATTTTTAGGAATTCATGTAAGTGAAAAACCTAATATTAGTGTATTAATATATTGATATATAAATACTATCTTTTGAATTTTTTTTTGTTATGGAAAATTATCATATTATATTTGGGCATTAAAAAATTAACAAAAGATTTTGTTGGAACGTGAAGCTTCAAGATGAAGAATATATTTTTTTTTGATTCTTTCATATTAAAGTAATTATCACATAATAACCAAAAATACCGAGTTTTAGAAAATACAAATATCCATTTTTATCATTTGCAGAGAAAATCTCATTTTGCTGCATAGTGCAAACAAATAATTCATCTAATGAATGTAAAGTTACAGATGAATTAACAATTATGTTGTAATTATGTATTTTGATATTAGAATAACTATTAACAAAATTGATGGATCTACCTTCAATAATTGCTTTATTGGAGTCAATTAAAATACAATTATTTAGTGTTGCTACGCAATTAATGTAGCAAATTCCTTGTAATTTTGTAGCATTTACAAAGTTGCATTGATGAATTTCATGAGAGATCGTAACTACTTGGAAATATCCATAATTATGAGCTGATTGGCAATATTTAAATTGCGTATCAGCAAGATATCTTTGCATCGAAATTAAACTCGCTCCATTGATACCAAAATTATATGATCCATTAAGAAATTTAGAAACAATTGTATTATCTTTAACAACTATGCAGCTATCGCTTGATTTTTCTCTTTATCCACCACAATTTTCAAAGAGGTTGTTCACGATATTAGATTTTGTCCCTACTAAATATATTGTGTTACCAAATTTATTATCTCCATGCAATGAAGAATAACAGCTTTTAAATCGACTGTAGTTAATAGAAGTTTCTCCGTTACTCAAATATATTGCACCTGCTTCATTGCTTGTCCAACACGAAAAAAAAGCAAAAAGAAATTAATGAAGTTGCATCATATAAAGAAATAACACCTCCTAGATTACTACTATGGATGTCTTCAAAACTATCAAAGGATACATTATATGTCAAATTCTTTCAGCATTTGACCAAATAAATTAAGTTTTTATTTAAAAGTGACACAAAGGTTAAATTGTCACTTTTAATAAATTGCAAGATGTTCATAGTTTAGAACAATCAAATTTGATAATCTCGGTAAATTAATACAAATTATTTTAATATCTGGAGAACATATTCCATTTTGCATTTTCAAGCATTTATCAGTTTCAAAATTAAACTGAATAAATGTTAAAGCAGGGACAACATTGACGTTGAAGTTGGGGATCAGAACATTTGAATAGCAGTTTTCAAAAATCATTGTACCGCCTCCTCCAGAACCTTTATTTGCATCAATAAAAGTACAATTAATTAACTTCGTGCTTTTTTGGATAAAACATATTCCGCTTAAATTTGAAGTATTTCTAAAATTGCACTTATAAACATCATACGAGAAAACAAAAAATTCAAAAAATCCATAATCAAAAGAACTATGAGCTGATTGACAGAACTTAAATTCAGTACCTTCAGTGCCGCTTAGTATCGATATAAGACTTGCTCCACCAACACCAAAATTATATGATGCATTTAAAAATGTTGCGCTAATTTTATTATTTTGAACTTCAATGCAACTATCACTTGATTTGGTTTTTGTTGGACCACATTGTTCAAAATTGTTATATGATAAATAAACTTCAGTCTCAACAGTAAATATTGCGTTTCCATATTTATTATTTTGATTTAAAGTTGAATAGCAACTATTATATTTATTCCCAATTATTGATGATTTACCTCCATTTAAATACATTGCAGCTCCTTCATTAGTCGTCCAACAAAGATAGAAATTACAACATGAAATTAATGAATTCGCATCATACAATGAGATAACACTGCCTAAATTGCCGCTATGGATATCTTCGAAATAATCGAATGTTATATTGTATGGCAGATTGTAAAAATGTTTATGAAAGGTGACAGAAAAGGTTATACAAAATCTGACAATAATCTTCCACTCACCTCTAAATTTAGAGATTGATCTCAATTGTAAAATTTCTTTCTATTAATGAAAAAGGAAGTGTTTATTCAATTAAAATATGGACGAATGAATTGCCCTGAAACAGACCATATCTCTAAAATCGCAAATCAAATTCACGCACTGAAAAGTAATGCAGCATTGTCAATTTTTTTTCTAAATCCTGTTTATGTTCTAATTTTTTTAAATATATTATGATTCTTAACTAAAGCCTATGAAAATAAATGGAGTTATATACGCAAGCTTCATGTAATAAGTAACAAGGCAACTACATATTGCTTGAACATTAATTTCAGATATAACTGCATATCCATGCCCATCATTTACTTTAATATAGGATTTTAAATCAGTTGATGGCATCCAATTAAATCCATTTACAGTAACAGCATCAGTAAAGAAGTATCCTGAGTAATGTATAGGCTGTCATGTATGTATGATATTATCTTCTGTCGAATTTTCTGCAATAGCATCACAGCCTTCAAGTCCGGAAACAAAACTCGAACCACCAGCGCCACCACTATCAAAAGACACACAACTACCGCCATAATAGCCTTCACCACCTCCTCCAGCGATGTCAGTACCAAATCCAAAGCCATTTCCACCAAAACCAAAGCCTCCTTGTGTTCCACATCCATGATCATTGTTGCAACCTGGCAAACCGCCGGCGGTTTGATTACCTCCTGTCGGCCTTGTTAAAGTGATATGTTTCATCAAGGAAACACCTACTAAGCCCCCACCATCACCTCCACATATTTACTCCCCACCACTAGAGCCACCTGCCACGACGATTCGACTTTTTAATGATTCAAAATCATACCAATTTTCTGTTCGAACCAAACGTACATCTGTGGTTCCTCCACCTCCATGAATACTTAGATTGTCTTTGTAACCATTATATACCATTTTAGACCACCAAAATCCTCGTTGGCCAACATACATATATAAATCTAACGATTCATTAAGTTTTAATATGCCAGAAGCATATCCACCCATCATGTATGTTCTAAGCATGTTGGGTCTATTTAAGTGCTCTATTTCAATTATATAAAATTCGCAAAAAAATTGTCAATTTATTGGCTATTACTCGGTATAGTTACATTTCTAACGTGCGTTAGAATATTGTTTCATTACATACATAAGACTATTTATACTTTTCAATGTTTAAAAAAGCACAAACATCCTATAGCTAACATTTATATCTAGAATTGAAATTACATACGTTGGGAGGATATGTCCAATTGAAGAAACCGATGGATGTCCAAAATATATATATTCCTATTTTAGATTTTTATCATATCTTTGAATAAACATGTTTTATAGCTCATATATACTGTTTTTTTCTATATATTCTATATATAAAATGCATATTGTCAGTTGATCTATATATGTGCATTTGATTTTTTTATGGCTTGTCTAAAATTGATACGCAAAGTCGGCGAAACTCGTTTTTTAACTCACTGGATTAACTTCTTGCTAAGTTATTGAACCCCAATGTACAAAATCACGTTGTGCATGATATATTAAAGAATTAGATAACAAAATCTATATTCATTAAAATATTAGATTTATCTTGCATCAAAAACATTGATTTGCCATGATGTGCTTTACTCATTATAATATATTATATTCCCATTGTATAGCATTTTTATAACGTAAAATATGTTGTTGTCGATGATAAATAGGTAAATCTAATCACAAATATGCTTTTTTTCCAAAAAAGCTTTAAAAAGCATTCAATATCATCCAGATACGTAATTGATCCATTTACCACAAATTTATTCCATTATTGTGATGAAAATACATAACAAAATCGAATATTGTTAAAAATTTCAATACATATTCTAAGGTTAAGATTTTTTGGACCTTTTTAAAAATCATATTTTATGCTTTTACATTCATAATAATATCATTAAAAGAATGGGTAATGATAATAATGAGCTTTGAATGCCGTAAAAGTCATTAAGAACATCACAAGTCATTCTTGAACTCGAATAAAAGCACTTTATCATATAATGCTATTGGTATATTTTAATTTTATGGTTTTGATAGTAAACTACACGATATACATATAAAGGCAAATAAGTAAGTTAAAAGAGCGATGTAGGTTTGACAAATAAACATATTTATGCCATGTAAATTTTTACATTGCCATTTGACAACATTCGGGCTGTCACGTAAATTTTTACGCTGTCATATTAGTTCAGAATTTTGTTGTCATGTAAAAATCTTTTGGTGTCAAATTTTTCTCTCAATGATATTGAGTCAAGTTCTAATAATCATCTGTTAACCATGGACCTATCATTCAATGTCCTATGATAAAAATTTCTAAATAATAAGAACAAAAATATTTACAATTTCGTACTAAATACAACACCGAAAAGCATGTACCACTTGAATTCCAAAGCATTCTTCTTCTGCTCTACGACAACTTCCTTCTTGCAGAAGTCTCCCTCTCTATCGATAAATGTAAGGAATCTGCTTGCGAAGTAAGAAGTTCCTCCTCTCTGGTCTACAGCGTAGATTTGGAACTCGTATTGACCCTCATTCATCTTCGGGAACAAGCTTCGTATTTGTGGCTTGTTGACTGTTGATGCGTTGATTGTAATGTAAATGCGAGGAAATCAAAGAATTTGTGAATTCTTGAACGACAAACCACTAACTTTTCACTGACTAGAGGTAGTAAAAGGCGAAGTTTCCCCTTTTTGACCTCAAAATTAATCAAATAAAATTATTTGCCATGTAAGATATGAAATGTCAAAAGTGCACTTTTAGTTTTTTTCCAACATTTTTTTTTGATGACCAATATTCTCGAAAGACTTCATACTCTTTGTGAGGCTTTCAAGAAAGTCCGCTCTGGCGATGATACATGGAAGCTCGACAACGAACTTCAGATCCTGATGAACCTTTTTATTTCTGATAATTCGATCAAAGTTGACAGTATTTCGAAATCAGATATTAAGTTTTTGAATGAAGGAGCTACTAATAGACGTTCCAACGAAAAATTCCGCAAATGCGCAATTTTAATTTTATTAAGATATTACGCCGAAACATCTAAAGGTAATGTCAAAGAAATATCTGCTGCCTTTATAAAAGCAATATCTCAGACGTTTGATGCGAAAACAGCTGATATTCCTATTATTCAAGCATGTTTGAAATACAATAACAACGACGAAGCATTGTCACGCTGTTTACAGCTCTTGGTAAATTTGTCTTCAACCAGCTTCATTACACAAGAAGATAATCGTTCAATAGCTGAAACTGTTCGAATTAATTTGGAATACTCCAGAGGCTTCAAAACAATCGAAGTTGGCGCTAACTGGAGTAACGATAGACTCTGTTCCATCATAGCAGCAATATTTGGCCTCAGACCAAATGATGTTAAAATTGATTTTCATCGCAGCTCAAATGAAAAACTAAAGCACAACCAAATTGTCACAGTAGTAATTCACAGCAACAGCATCACTGATGCACCAAAAATGCCTGTTGTTTGTCAATATAGAGATCAAAAGAAAATATTATCGGCTTCTACAAACACACCAATACCATTATTAATTGATGTTATCAACCACGTGTTCGACATTAAATCACCAGCTCGTTATTTCATAAAAGGAAATCGATCAAATGATATCACACAAAAAGAGAATTTGTGCACTCTTGGTTACAACCGCAATGATGTTATCGAGGTTGTTGATCTCTTTGATGTGGATGATAAAGAAATTAGAGGAGGTTTTATCCAAAATTTGTTCCATATAATGGAAAACAAGCAAATGCCAAAATCTGCTGTAGCTTGTCAATCAGTACTGAAAAGCGAACGCTACCTCAAAGATATTAAAGACGAACTCAGCAATATGAATATTTTCATTCATTCGTTCTTCAGCAAATCTCCACAGGAACGCATGTATTACCTCAAACTTATCGTCATTGAGGCAGACTTAACCATCGAATTTATTAAATGCAATGGCTACAACAAACTCGCTGATTTTTATCTCAAGATAGGATCTCTTGATGGAGACATGAAAAATATATTTAAAGCAATACTCAACAGCGACGCAAAAATTAATGTTCAGTATCAGCTCAAAAATGTTCTAGGATTGCTTTATAGTGGAAAGCATTTCGAAGTTGCTAAGCTCTTGCTTGGAAAATCCGTCCATTCTAACAACGAGTACTTTTTACCAGATGCCCCAATATTAATTAAAATACTCGAGAGCTATAATATTGAAGAAAAGGATGATTTCATGAATTCATTCAAAGATCATCCAGAAGAAAACAATTATTTCCGAAAAGTTATGGAAGCAAACAAATCCAATAATGTATTCTCTTCCATGAAAGAAAAGCAGCTTTACGAACAACTCAAAAAAATTAGAAACGATGTGGAAGCTCAAGAATTCTATAAAAAGATCACAAGCAATCCAGAGGTTACTTTCCATTTCATTGTAAGAGCATATCAACAAAAACAATATCAAACAGCAATTGTCAATTATATAGGTTGTTTCGTTTTCCCAATGTTCTTACACGAAGAATCACTGAAGGATGGAAAACAGCTTCTCAATGAGATTATGGTTTCTATTGATGACGAAGATGATCTCAGTTCTATTTTAAGTCAATTTTGTAAATTTGTGAACTATCAAATGAGATTTCAAGATATATTTTACTTGAACAAACGCAAAAACAAAGAAAACTGCGTTCTTGCCATGATTCTCGATTCAATAAAAGTCTGTTCTCTTATCATGAAAAATCTCTCTCAAGATACTGTGGATGATTTCCTTCATGCTTTTGAATCATATGTAAATAGCTATCAAATATTTGATGAAAATGCACATGCATTTTTCAGCCTGATATTGTTATTCTCACCAAAACGCTTATTCCCAGAGAAATACCAAATTCCGCAGGTTGTAGATGATGATTACGATGATTACTATGATTACGATGATTACTATGATTACTATGATGATGATAACGTTCAACAAAATGTCAACCAAGTCAACATTCTGGATGAAATCCTATGTCCTATCCTTGATGATCCAACTGCATTCATGCCACTGCTTCAAGAGATTTACAAAGCATTTGACAGAAGCCTCGAATATATACATTTTTACAGCTTGAATTTCATTATGCTTTTAGTTTTGGAACAGTGTATGAGTGGTGACACAAAAACATTTCAGAAGGTTGAAAAACTCGCCGAAAAACATAAATATGATATTCGCATGTTACAACTGAAAAGTATTATCCAACCAATCAAAGATTCCAACGAACTTCTTGAAATCATTCAAAAAATGGTTGATGATGATAATGTACCTGATTTTGTTTTACCGATCCTTGTCATTAAGCTTATTATGTCACATCATGATAACAAACATGACGAAGGTTATTTGCAAACAATGAGAAACTGCCTTCTGAGAATACTTAGCTACGAAAACTTGTACACAGGTATGATTCTTCCGTACGTGAAGAGATTCTATGAATCGAATAATCTTGAACCTATTATTATTCCAAATGTACCTTTTATGGACGAAAATGTTAAGGCCGAGTATATCACTAAGAACGAATTAACTTTGATAAAGACCATTTATGATAAACTCGGTGATAAAGATTTCTTCGACCAATATGGTGCATATCTTGGAGAATTTGTTGCATCCATTTGGGATAACACCGACAATCCTGACGCCATCAAATCAATGATTGTTGCCATCAAGCAAAAAGGAGGCAGTGATTTCACTGATATTAAACTTTAATTTATCTTCGTTCGAACTAAAACTGTATTTTATGATTTTGTTTTTTTCTTCATTTGCTTTTAAACAAGTGTTTTCAAATAAACAGATTCAAAACAAATTTATTATTCCAGGAAAATCATAGTTCAGAACAACGTCGATATCAGATATCTGCTGCTACCATTGCACTTCCTGTGTGTGATGTCTTGAACTTAGAAAGCGCAACTAATCTTGAAGAAAATATAATAAATCGTGAGAAACAATTTTTATTGGATTTTCGATATCTCCATAAAGTGTTAAACATTTCCATCACAGTTTTATTGATAAACATCGATATTTTGATAATTCCTGAATCAAAAAAAAAAAAAAAAAAAAAAAAAAATCAACTTTTAACATGCAAACCCATTGCTATTTAAATACTTTGAAATTATATTTTATAAACCTAAAAGGTCAAGTCTTAACTGCGTGATTTTTGAAATTCCATTCATATTAAACTTTTGATATCGCTTATTACATTGCTATTTTATTACATTCGTTTCAAATCTTGTAATGATAAGAGAACAAGCTTTAAATAATAAATTTTTGTTTTCAAACTCATATTCAACATTCCATATAATGTAACACATTGTAAATCAATTACATTCACACCGTATTTCATATTTTTTAAAGGACAAGATTCGAATGAACAGATGTTGAGATTTGATTCAAAACGTTTATGGAGTACTCAAAATATATAAATACATTACCTTTTGATATCGATTTGCAATGAGATCAGTGATAAAAATGCAATTATTAAAATAAATAACAAATAACTTAGAAAATAATTACAAAAGTTGTTGACAATCTGTGCAATATCCGCTTTTCATGTTAATAAATCCGATCTTCTTTTGGAAGCATTTCTGGCAAATGAAGCGATGACATGATTTGCATGTGCAGATGTTTTCTGTCAATCTCACGCCGCAAACGCAACAAGTGTCCGCGTGTTCTTGGATCAATGGATACAATGTGTTTCCAAAGAATGAAAGAACAAAGGCCATTGACGAAGTACAGAATGCAACACGCTGTGAAGTCAAGTCAATGCTAATTGCCATAATATCTTCGAGACCTGTTTCAACAGATCTTATTAATCCATCTTTGTCCCAGAAACTAATGATGCCGCTTTGATGTCCTGTGACAAAGAATCTGTGACTGATACCGAGCTGCAGCTGAGAAATAGTGCTGCAGATGCAGTCACGTTCAAATGAGAATTCACGCAGTTTCTTTCCTGCGAAATTAAATACAGCAAACTTCGTTTTTCCGACAGCAATCAAATTGGCTGCGAAGTCATCAACCATTATCGATATTGGTGTGAAATCAGCAGTGATTGAGTTAATTACTGCTCCGTTAGCAATAGCGATGCAATCAATAACGTTTTCGTGTGAAGCAAAGACAATGAAATGAGTGCTTGAAATAGCAATGTTATCGACTCTATATTTGAGCAAAACGCGATGAATTTGTTGAATGTCAACCAACAAAGCCTCATTATAAATCATTCTGAATATTGAAACAAAACCTTCGAGATGTCCAATCGCAATAAATTCAGCATCAGCAGACATATTGAAGCATGTTGCAGTGTAAAGAGATCTGTTGACAATAAATGCCTTTCTTTCGTGATCTGTCAATGAAATCAGGAGAATTTGGTTGGATTCAACATCAATGGAGATGACTTGTTTGTTATTTGGAGGAATGATGAAGCTTGGCTTTGTGAATACAATAACTCTATCGTCGGCAACTTGAATTGCTTTTGGCTTGAAAAAGAATTTGTTGACAATGATGTGATGCCAGAAAACCATCTTTGGCTGCGCCATCAAGTGAATATATGGAGGATGGCTTGAAAGCTTTGCTTCGAATTTGAGTGAAAAGTTTGAATTCACCCATGAATGGAGATTCATTATCGCGTTGAGCTCTTTGACATAGTTTTCATCAAACATTCCTTCAGCAAGTTGAGCGCCATTCTTCACTTGTGGACTTCTGAAGAAGTTAGGACCACTCCACGCACAGCAGTCTTTGTAGTTCAATATTCTAACAAGAGTGTAATTGTCGATTCCGAAATGGATCCAAACGCTTTCAAGTTCGATGTTTGACATTGTTAGGAACTTCACGAATGAGAATGGCGATGATTTGACGATATTTCCTGGAAGAGTTTCAAATGTTGTCTTCATTTTAGCTTCCAAGAAGTTTGCAATGTGCTGAGTTGCTTTTGACTCAAGCAAACACAAGAAGTGATATCCTGCGACGAAGAAAATGTCAATGTAGAACATTGTATTCGAAACAAACAAAATATCATTGATACTCCAATGCAATGTTGGAAGTCCTTCAACAGAAATAAAATCTCCAACAAAACCTCCGATTAATGTATTGATCTTTGTTGAGTCTGTTTCTTTGATTGGATGGAACCAAAGCGTATCAGTGCTGATATAAAAGTTTCCGAAATAAGAAATTCCCGAATAAATAATTCCTCCTTGAGCAGAAGCCAAAAATTCTGTTCCTCCATTTAACAATGCTCTCAGAATATAATGATGGACAACAGGAGAAATGACAACTTTGGAAGTGAATGTTAACAAGAACTTTCTGTACGAGTTCTTGTTGATGAAGTTAAATCCAGGCATATGCTGGACATACCTGTCATCTTTAATGGAAGATTTGAGTTCTCCTTCCAACGGTTTACCTCCGTCATCAATATCAACTTCATTTTGAGGAACTGAAAATCCAGAAATATTTGGTCTTCCGCGTGATTCAGGTTTGATTCTTCCTATTGTTTTACTGTTGCACATCACGCTTTCTCGCATCAGTTGGTAAAGGGAAATGTCTGAAGAGAAAAGTTCTTGATAATATTTGTGAACGATTTCAAGAATTGCTGTTGAAACTAAGAAACGAGATTCAGAGAAATGAATTAATTCATCACCAATGGAATTAAGAGAGTCCCAATTTTCTTCAAGAGATTTCTTCATATCAATTAATGATTGTTCGAGCTTTGATTCATTGACTTGAACGAAATTCTCGTAAAGCATCAAACGAATGTTCGAGAAAATAACAAAAATATCTCTATTTTCTTTCTCCCACTTCGAATATGCTTCAGCGCCATTTTCTTGTGTCCATATTTTGATAATTTCGATAAAAACTTTGAAATCGAATGTTTCAAGATTTTGATTTCTTAACCAGTTTTCTCTCAATGATTTAGAAACAATTAACTTTTCGTAGAATTTCTCAATGACAACTTTGAATGATTCTGGATGTAAAGCATATTGACTGATAATATAGTGCAAAGTTAAAACGATGAATCCGGAGTTTGACATATTTGCTTCTGAGAAGATATAATCGCTGAAATTGACAAACAGTTCAACGAAAATGTGATATTGATCATGAGGAATCAAATCGAAACCTTTGAGTAATAAAGACTTAATTTCTTTCGGAATAACTTCAACACCAGCTTGTTTGAGAATTAAGAAGAAGAATGATAGCATTGGAGCTAATGTTTGTCCAAGCCATCCTTCGTAGAACCTATTAGTGAGGAAATTCAACATATCGAAGTTATATAATCTCTTTGATGAGCATTCTGTTAACAAATTAAAAACAATCTTGTTGACAACGACTTTCGCTTGTTCTGAAGTCAGCAAACAAGCAGAATAGAAAATGCTCGTGAATAATTCCATGAAATTAGGTTTGTCGAAGTTATCAACCAAAAAATTAACGACAAACTGAATAGCATCTAAGAAAGGAATACAACTCTCCATTGTGAATTCTTCTGTTGTTTGTGTGAATTTTCTTGTTTTGAGACTGATGAATTCAGCCCAATCTTCAATTAATATATCTCTGTGATCTTTTGTGCAATCTTCAACTAATGTTTCGATAAGTTTGCTGTGATCGATGTGGATTCCATAACTTATCTCCCAATCAGCAGGAAGATTGCTGTTGACTTCGCTGTTGATTAAATCTCTAATACCAGTGATAGTATTATTTTTCTGGTATTCGTGTTCTGAATAACAAATGTCTCCAGGTCTGTTCTTCTTTGATCTATCATTGGCAAAGTGCATTATTGCTTCGATTGAAGTACACCAAGGAGCAAATGGATATTTAATCAATTTCTTAGTGAATTTTCCAAACGCCAATAAGTTGAGCATCGCAAAGATATCGATTTTTGTTCCTGCAACATCGTGATGAATCAAATCAAGCATTTTCATTGACGTTGTGAATAATTTGGACCATTGTTCATCCAATGATTTATGGACTGTGAGAAGAATACTCAACATCAAAAAGAAGTAAGGAAGAACATCAGAGTTAATATTACTGAATTCGAATTCCATTGATTCTTCGAGATCAACTTTCGATCCAATCATCATCGAAAAGACGCAACTCCATGATTTGATGATATCAGAGTTGTTCAAACAAATCGACATTATTCTCTTCAAGTGTTCCTTTGGATAACAGGCTGGATGAGAAACAATAAAAGCATACATCAGAGCAACTCCATCTTCGTTCTGAATTGCATCGAAAAGATAATATTTCGTGAAATGGGGATCCATCAATTCCAGCAATGTCTTGAAATATAATTCATACAATTGATTGCCGTGGAAAAGAGGAATAAAACTCGAAACGATGTCTTGCTTGGATTCGACTTTGATGAAATGAAATAGAGATTCAATAATTCTTCTCGCGTAATTTGATGCTTCTGTGTTATTCAAATATTGATGAATGAGCCATCTGTGAAGAACTCTGAAGTAGTTTTCAACATTAGGAACTGTCTGGAAATGCGGTGTGACGACATCAAGTAATTCTTCAGCTGCTTGTGGAATTGCAATGCAAATATCCTCGAAGAATTGGAAGAAAATATTTGGAATAATTAAACCATTCTTGTCAGTTAAACATTGGATAATAGAACATAACAAAGGCTTATCAAAGATTTGAGGGCAATGATACATCATTGTGTTGACAAGACGAACAAATATTAATTTATCAAAACCAATTCTTTCCTTTGCCAAAGCAGTTGAAATCAGTTGTACCAAATCCGCAAGATAAGGAAACTCTTTTTCTTCGATCTTAGAATGAATGTAAGAGAAGAATTCATAAAAATGCATTATCTTCTGTTCCAAATAACACGAGAATGGAAAAGTAATCACTGGCATTGTTCCTAATGGCATTTCTTGTCTGTTGATTTGTCCTGTTTCTAGATTGACATAATTAGCAGCTGAATATTTAGCAACTTCGTATTTTGACAATGATTGCATAAATCTGATTCCTGCGCTATAAAGTGTTGATTCGAAATCAGCGTGTTTTCCTCTGATAAATCTTATTGCGCCTCCAATAAACCATGTTGACTGAATAACTGTTGTGGATCCAATCTCAATAGAGTCGCAAGGATTTCCTTGATGTTCGTGGATCTTTGCAGAGTTCAAGTAAATGCTGATCATTTCATTTTCTGTGACTTGAATGTGTAAATGATAGAATTGATCAGGAACAAGTCTATTAATGAGAGCTTTTCCGCTGCAATATAATGAATCTCCCATAATTATAACGATTGCTGATCTAAACTGAACAATCTTTTGCGCTTGACGAGGAAGCTCTTTAAACATAAACCAGAATGACATAGATTTATATGGATCGCTCTTGAAATCTGCTGTTAATGAAAATGAATTTGGATTTTCAGAACGAGTGAATTCAAACAAAGGAATTTCATCTGTTGCTTTTCCTAACGATTTTGCGCACAAAGAAGGATATTTGAAAAGCATCTCAGCGTGCTTTGGCTTTATAAACCTTTTTGCAATTTCAGTAATGTTTGGAAATTCATTGATATCTTTCTGTGTGTCATTCATCCATCTGTCAATCGCGAATTGACCACAAACCCAACAATCGTATGGAGAAGTGATCTTGAAATCAGATAATTTCGATAATAAAGATGGAAAGCAAATGTGATCTTTTTCATAATCAATTTCTGATTCTTGAGAAACACCAAAAATTAATTTTCGAAGTTCTTCTTCAGAAGCATCGAAGAAATTTGTTTTCTCAAATAATCCGCGAATTTGCTCATCATAGACTTGATTAAATGTATCACATGCAAGGGCTGATATTAGATTGAATATCGATTTCCTTTGTTTCTCATTATTTCGATCAAGTAACTCTATCAGGAAACTTAATCCCGTTCTTAAATCATAAGAAGAGATTTTGCCTGAACAAACAAATTCTGTAATCGCATTGATGATGTTAATAGTGAGTTCTGTGTCTTCTCTTAATGTTGCAATAAATCCAACAATCATTTCTGGCATAGAAGGAACTTCTAAAATGTTGGAAATAGTCAAATTAAATATCTGATTATTCGTTTTATCGATTCCGCATTTTAAGAATTTTGTAAGTAAATTAGAAATATTCATGACTCCGCTCTTTTGCATGAATATTGTTGCAAACGTAACAGGAACAATTTTGTAGTTTTCGAAGATTTTAATGAATTCTTCTTGTGTTGAATTTTGGAATATCCTTGTCAAATGTTCATAACAGACATTATGATCTATTTTAGCAATATATTGGATGATTCTTAATAATCCTTGAACATCATTTTCGAGAATAAATGATGGAGTTGTATAATCCAAAATTGTATCCAAAACATGTTTCATATCGAAGTTGTATTTAGAAATTAGGCAGAAAAGTATCTCAAAGAATACATTATATGACTCTTTTCCAAGATTACACTTAACTAATTTTTCATAATGATCTTTAGCTAAAGTGAATTGACTTTTCGTGTAATCAAAGTGTTTCTTGAGTATTAATAGTAAATTGCTCAATTGTGCATCTTGTTCAATAGTAAAATTCGGCAATAAATCGATGATTGCATTAATAATTACGTGTTGATTGTCTTTGATCATTTCTAGCTTTGTATTAACTATGCTATCGTAAAATAGGAATGATGACAGTTCTAGATTTTGGAAAATAACGAAATTTAAGTTTGTTAATCCTTCTGCTTCAGCGAAAGTAATAATTGGTGTCTGTGGAATTGTATTGAAATATTTGATTAGAAATTCACTGATTAATGGTAAATTTGTTGGATGAACAATGTTAATAAAAAATGCAATTTTTTGTATAACTTTTTTATGCAATTTTTGATCGGTTATCTTCTTTAGAGAATATGAAAACGCGTTAAATATCACTTCTACCATATCATTGTTGTTCTTTCTCGAAGCTAAAACGAATAACAATTCAATTCCATTTTTCTCTTGGAAATAATCGAATAATTCTGGTACCTGGAAGAAAATTGTAAAGAATGGAATCGAAAGACGATAGTGTGGATAGTTAGTAAAAGAACTTATAACAAAATAATTTCCGATTAGTTTTAATTCTTTTGCAAGAGGAGACATATATTGAGAATTGATAATTTTGACGAGAATTGTAACAATCAATTTACCATTCTCTTCGTAATTAAATTGTTTATGAACATTTACTTTCATTTTGTTGATTAGAATCTCCAAAGTTGCAACAACACGTTTGAAATCGGATTTTGGCAAATCCTTGAGCGGATATATCGCGTCAAATCGTTGATTGAATAATTTCAATGATTCCAAATCGAATTGTTGATTCGGCTGTGACTGATTCGGAAACAGCTTCTCCGGAAGGTCTATGAATTCTTGTAATGGATCTGAATTTTGAGTTTCAGATTCATTCATTGATTTTAAATTTCCTTGTCAAATTGGCAAATGTCAAAAGTTTATTTCTTAGTTGTTAATTTGTAATGAGGTTCGGAACTACAAAACGATTTCATTTCACTTTAGGAATACTATGGCTCTCATTTCACAAAATTAAGTTTTATATATTTTATCAAATTTCTTTTATTAACAATAACATCTCGTCACTTAAAATTTATATTATAATAAATTAATATAATCTATTTATATACATGTTATAACTGAAACATCAATATTATTTTCACAATCCAATATTCCGTATTTCAAATTGAAATTTACACAATTTCTAATTGCAAATAAACATAATTTTAGTTTTCCTATTGTTTCATTATTATATTTTTATATGAATTCAAAATTAAAATTTCGATTTTGATTAAAAATCTTAATTACTTTCAACATTCGTGCAAAAAGAATATATTCGAAATAGCGAAACTAAATCTTAGACTTGAGAAGAAATATTCGTTAATAAACAAAAATTTAATATATAAAACAAACACAAAATTAAATAAATCACTTTGCTCGTTTTGCATTATTGTTGTTAGCATTCTGTTCTTCAAATCCATCATTGTTGGCGAACGTCATCTGAATCTCAGAAAGTTTTTTAGCGAGATTCAAATCTCTATCACACTTCGCGGAATTTTTTGCGACATATGCCCATTTCTTTACTAATTCATTGCCTCCTTCCTGTGCCTTTGCCTTCTTCACAAGCTTATTCGATATTTCGTCGAACACAAATGGATCGATGTTGTGTATCTGTTTGTATGCTGACGCTGCAGCTTGTTTCGTATTTGTGTTCCAATGATTCTTCATTGTAATGATTAGTGGCGATAAAATGATTGGGAATATAACTCTCGTGTTATCTAATATCAATGTAATGAGTTTGTGGTTATCCCAAACTTTCATTGTCGCTTCAGCAACTTTGTGAGATTTCGATGTCAAACAGCTCGAATATAACTTGAAAACTGGATGACAAACAGACGAGAAATTCTTCAGTGGCATCTTCTCGAGTGTGCTGTTCATGAAGTCAATCAAAATGAGCTGCTTCGAAGGCCAAGAAACAGGCCAATGATTGACAACAAACTGAACAACGAATTCAGCAAACTTCGGATCTTTTGTGATTGCTGTCTCGAATATTGGATTCAATAGAGGCAAAAATGTAGCGATATGCTGTGTTTTGAGCAGAGGAACAATGTTTGCCATGATGTTGGTGAAGAAAAACTTGATATCATTGTTATTTGAGATTCTGAAAGAGTTCGTGAATAATTTCAAAGCTGGAGTCAAAGCGAATGGATATGCACACCCATCGAGGTACTCTCTGCACATGTGGGTGTACTTAGAACACAAATTATTTGTAAAGTTTGGATTTGTAGCTGAAAAAAGAGTAAAAATATTAACAATTTTCTGTCTTTCATTTCCATCGCATGAATTGAATATAGGAAGAAGCTTTGTCATGAAGTCGATATTAAAATGCTGATCGTGAGGGAAATATTGTTGATATTGATATAATAAATCATAAATCAATGATAAATGAGGCCACGAGACTTCTATCATTAGCGGTTCTTCGTCGTATACTAAGTACTTTTCTGGCACAGGAGGAAGAGGTCTAATGATGTTATTTTCGAACATTTTGAACATTGCACAAACGACATTTGAAGGAACTTTCTGCGCGATTTCGTTAACTTGGAAAAACGCATTTAACTCTTGTAATGCTGTTTTCTTCTCTTTTTTAGCAATTTTATCAGATTCAGGATCCGAAAAGTCACACATTAGATTACAAATTTCGATCTTTTTGAGCAGCATTTCGTTAGTTTTATCGCTGTATTGGAGCGAAAGCGGAGGAGCCTTTTGACATTCGATTTCGTGATGAAATTTTCTCTTAATAATTTGTATACTCGGAATATAAATGGGACCACCGAGATCATCGATAGGTTCTTCATTGTTTGGTGATTGTAAATCTCCTAAAGCTTTTTCATTATTTATTTCGTTGTTATTTTTGTTCGTGATTGTTGATATATGTCTCAGTGTTCGAGACTGTGGTTTGACTATCTTCGCAAAACAACTCCGCTTCCCAACATATCTGTTTATAAAGTTGAGATTAGAGTTGTTCATTTAGTTTTTTTTTAATTTTTCAATAAAATTAAAAGCTATATATCACATATATCGATAAAATGATATAAATTGATTTGACAGTTTATTGTAAATTTTTAATTAGTATTTTTTTAATGTTATGGAATCGAATATGATATGAAAAAAAAATCTTTGAGTAATGAAAAAAATGTATCTTTTGATGATAATTTTGAGAAAATAAAACGTATTTTCAAATTTTATAATGGTCTCAAAAATAGGTTCGTGAGCTTTATAAATCGTTTTGAGAAAGTAGAAAACGTATTTTCGGAAATAATATATGAAATATGTTACAGAGTATAATATATTAATTTTTTTGAAAAGGAGATGAAAAATATTATAGGCTAATTATATATTCTATAACTAATTTCCAGCTATTTTCGAAAATTTTTTAACAGCAATTATCGCTTTGAGGCTTTTATCATCATAAATCAGCCATGCATATGCAATCATATTGAAGGTTTCGATTGAAAATGGATTTTTTGAAAGAAAAATATTTTCAAAAAATATATAGTCTTATTTTTGTCTTTAATTGTTGCCAATCTACATTATGCCAGATGGCTTATATGACAAATCCTATAATTTTCATTTTTACCATCAATTCATTATTTTTTATAAAATATATTTAAAGTGAGACACGAAACATTTCCATTCAAAAAAATCAAAATGTGAGGTGGAGCTTTCTCGTTAATAATATGAAAAAATAGCCTCCATAAGATAAGAAAGACGTTTTTATCAATAAATCCCGCCAAAACCAATTTTTCGATTATTTTCTCAAAAAATCCCACCAAATTCATTCATGTAATGGAGAGCTCCCTACTATGAGAGGCGTTGCCCCTAATTTGCTTCCAAATCAGATCGCCGAAAAAAAGTTGCTCGTGAGAGTGACAAAGTTGAGTTGTTGGCTCCTACTATTTAGAAACTGATGTTTTACTAAGCGCAGGCCTATTTGCCCTAATTTCGTTTCGCCTCTCTATTTGGGCGAAAAGGATAGGCAATCAGCCCTAATTTACGTAGGCAATGGTGCTGGTTGCCCACTGCACGCTCTAAAGCCTTGTTTGAGCATAAAATATGCGCAATCACTCATTCGCTACGCGATGGATAGATAATGCGCACATCCAAAGTGCTCAAAATGCTTTTGCAGCATCTCCTGATGCATCACTGTCGAGTAAAAACCTTCTAAAGTGCCTCAAATATGGAGTTGCACGAAAGTGTTACACAAAACGTCAGATTTTTTCTAATGTTTACATTGCTTTTGAAGGGAAAAAAGTGAAAATTGATGGGTTGACCCTGTCACTTTTGTGGAAATGTTTCGTGTTGGACTTTATATCTTACACGTTTCGAAAATCACGCCTGTGATACATCTGGCGGACGACACTGTATTTAAATAGGGGATGTATCAGATATTTAGAGGATGAAAATTATATACAGATATATTGATATAGTTAGTAATGAGATGTTCGCGTAATCCACGACTGCGCCGTGGCTTCCCCGAACATCTATTTAAATATATTTACGACAGAATTAGTTTTACAAGTTAGGGTCCCCCCCATATAGAAAATAAATTTTTGAATTACTTACAAAACTAACGTTAATTTTGATTTTAAAAATTATGACTTTATAAAATGTATTCAGTTTTGAAAATAATTTATTTTTTATTTCCTAAGTAAAGAATGAGTCAGTACATTTTTTATAAAACATTTCCCGAACGTTTACAAAAGTTATTCATGAATGATGTAA